>JARKHS020035930.1:0-180525 GCA_030143305.2 Amblyomma americanum | reverse complement strand
CCAAGCTTCCAAGAGGAATTGTCATCCCTTTGTTACATCCATCATTTCATTATAAACCGTTTTGTTACAACAGGGTTCGACTATTGCATTTGCACTTGATCAAAGAACCAGACAGCAATAGGTCTCTCTATGCTCATTCTTCATTTGAGCACCAAGTTGTCTGAACGTCATCTTGCTAACTTTGCACAGCTTACATTTGCCAAGTTGAAGGTGTATTTAGGCTACAACAAAGGGCAGGCAAACGATAAAAGGAACAGTAAGCGTTACCAACACTCCTGTTAGTTGCCTCACCATTTATGGAGTGTTTGTTACGTCCTATCGAGGTGTGACTGATTAAGGCCGGGAGATCAGTGGGAATTGGAACACCGCAAACCCGTACAGCGAAACGCTGCCTTTCTCCATCTAAGCATACAGGAAAAGCACGAGAAAGTTCTAGCCCAAGATAGGCCTTTCGCCTGCCAATTAAACGCACAAATATTCGCTCAAACTGGCCACCCTTCACCATCAGGTTTGATAACTTCCCACAACTGCAGCTTGTTGCAACAATGGAGACGACGCGGCTGCACAAACCTCACTCTTTGATGCGGGGGCTACCGGCTCCCCATTTGTTTCTGCCACATCTGGGGCTGCCGGAGGTGCTACGTCCCCAGTGGCAGGCTGGCCCTGGCTCTCCGCAGGTGACAACCAGAACTCCAAGTCATCCTGGCACAACAACCGTGGAGAAACGACGATGTAATGACATTGTTCTTTCCTGACAATAAATGCAAAATTTACATATAGTTGATGGAAGATTCACGCACTGCGATACCAGGCTCAGCAACAGCTGTATGTCTGAGGGGGATGTGGAAGAGCTACCTACGTGTTTGCGAGTTAAGTTGCAAGATTAGCTGTGATGATAGCAGTCAAATGAGTTATGTGATGCACTTAAAGGGGCTCTGAATCACCTTCCGAGGAGAGCACATCAACTCGCTCAACCACTGCACCGTGTTGTCATGAACCCTTGCGCCAAGTAACACCTCTACATGCAGCAGAAAACCCACAATTATGCGCAAAAGTTGGTGAGCCCTCCCTGGCGACTTTTTCATGCTCGCACCCTCCTCAATCACTCGAACCTGCATATACTAGTGGCTAGATTCTTTCAGACGTCAAGCAGTTACCACTGCCACGGCTAATAAACTGTGTAGCTTCGGCGGGTCAGGAAGCTACGCCCCCGGAGGTGGGGCCGGCGGAGGACCGACGACCTTCCAGCATGCAATAAGTGACGAGAGGAGAGGGAAAGGCATGAACACGCTGAAATTCAAATTTTGACTACAGATAACTCAGCTTCTACAAAGCGCATTAAAAAATTCTTGCTGGACAATATTTGTGAAGCAGCGTGCTTTAACATCCCAGGCATGCCGCAACTTTATTAGAGCCCCTTTCACAGCCCCTTTAATGCGTTTTACATGGGTACATTGTTGGCGTCATCTGCATGTTCCGATTCTGTGTGCAAGGTCCTGCGTGAGCCAAACGACGCCCAAAAAGAAAAGTTGAAGGGGACAATTAAATTTCGCTTTAAGGGTATGACCTGATAGCACTAATGGGTCACTGCCCACACATGCAGAGTTGGTCATTCTCTGCTTTATATTCATAGATCCCTAGGAGTCCTTATTCCACTCTTGGCACAGTGGTGCAGCGGTTAAGTGATGCGGCACTGCCCTGCAATGACAGGTGCTACCACACACACTGGTGGGGCTTGGGCGACGCAGGTTTCTCTTCCCGATCAACCTCTCCTGACCAATCATTAATTTGACCCCAACCTGTCACCTAGGTTGCTTTTGTGGGGAATTTTTGCGAATTTTTCGCTCACGTCCAACGATGGCAACACTGACGACAATGCAGGCTTTTCTGTGACATGGGCTCCTTAATCCTCTCATGTTAAAAGGAGAGGGGACCACTGCAGCACCTCACCTTGATGCCTGTCGCAGTCTGGTCTCCCCTGCCCATCTCCTCCACCTGCGCGTGCCTCGTCTCCAGAGATTCCGCGGCGTCGTTGGCTTCTGGGCGACTCCGCCTGTGCTCTTTGGATTTATGGTGGTGCTCTTTCTTCTTTTTCCTATGCTTTTTATCAGAGTCCTTGAGAGAAAAAGAATGAGAAATGCTTTATGGGAACCAAAGTAGCAGCGATGTCGGCTGCAGACTGTCCCCCTTGCTAAGAGGTGACGGGGAATGCAGAGGGCTACGACCCAACGATAAGGGATGAAACAAGCAACCACGTGACCACAAAAAAAAAAGATTCTAGTTAAGATCTGCAAACACTGAAAATATACCGGTGGCTAATTCACACTACGAAGAAAAGGAACTGGAGGCCATTTTTTTAACAGGAGGAGAAGCATCACAGTTGCACAAGCTTTATATTTACAGTTTGAAGTTTCTAGGCAACCTGTGCTCCCATTTTCCAGAAAAGAATTTGTGAAAAATTCAAATTCTCCAAAATGTTTTGCAGTGACTTATTTTTAAGTGCTCAAAGCGAAACAAGAAAGCAAGGACTCATTCAACGGACAGTTGTGAGAAGAGTAATATGAAGCACGCTCTTCTCAAGCACCATATAAAGGAGGTAGAACGCTTTGTTCTACATATGCACAAGGGTGCCAGCATAATTTGCTAGCACATGCAGAGAGCACTACCCAACATTTGCTAGCTGAAGAGTGCGAAGGCTTTGACTGGCAAAGCCTGCGCCATGTTAATACGGCCACAACTGTACAACGAAGGTGAAGGTCAAAGCATGAAGTACAAAGACTTGGATAGCACCATTCGAACAGTGACTACTTAAGTGAACTGCAATATTGAGAAACTTCAGAAATTTCCAAAATATTTCGAGGTTAAAGAAAAATATAATGTAAATATATAGTTCAAAGAAAGGAATTAAACGATCGACTGCAATTGCTGACTGGTTCTTTTTGGACCTAAGGGAGGTAGCTGCAACATCAGAGAAATCAACCTCAGCTGCAGAGTCTCTTCAGATTTCTGATTTCCAGGTGGCTGCGAATAAGTGGTAGACCGTTTTCTGCATCACACTACTTTGGACGTCAGCAATTGCGGTGCACATAGACCTTTCAGCATAAGCCGGAGTTCTAATGGACTGTTTCTTAATGCAACACTTTGCTTCCAGTCGCAAACTGTTTGCTTCAATCCAAAATTATTTCAACCAAAATAATTAGTCTAATCTCGACAATTTGAACTCAAAGTAGTCCAAATATTTGTTTGAATTAAGGACAGAATAATCAGGTTTCCCTTTATAGCATCTAATGCTATTGTCAGATTAGTGCCGCAGCCCTTTCCTGCCTGCCTCTGCCCTTTGTTGCTGTCAGGTTAAAGGGATTAAGCTCCCAAGCCACTGCTTTGCACGTACAGTTCATCCTCCCCATTGTAGTCACAAAGGAAGGGTGAAAGGCAGCTGTGTCAAACTACTGCTCCTCAGTGCATGCAGAACTTAAGTCTTTGCACTGCACACAACTTCTCGTCCTAGGACGGCCTCATTGCCATCGTACGAAGTTTTGCGAAGGGTCTATATTTGCTTTGCACGTGCTTTGAACCAAAAAAGGAAACACCATTTGCACATGCCTAAAAAAAGCAGCTCGCTAATCTGTGGTCGATCAAAACTGCCAAAAACTAGTTTAGTTTAGTTTATGGGGGGGTTAAACGTCCCAAAGCGGCTCCTGCTATGAGGGACGCCGTAGTGAAGGGCTCCGGAAATTTCAACCACCCGGGGTTCTTTAATGTGCACTGGCATCGCACAGTACACAGGCCTCAAGAATGGAGGCGAAATTCCACCACGCCGGCCAGGATCGAACCCGCGTCTTTCGGGTCAGCAGCCGAGCGACATAACCACTGAGCCACTGCGGCGGCACAACTACCAAACACATCTTCACGTTTGAAAAAAAGGGAGTGAATGAGTACCCTGTGTTTTCTAGATGGCTTCGCTTCTGCCTCTGGCACCAGCTTTGCACTCCCTTGTGCCGCGGCTAGGCTTTCGTGCTGGTATTGCAGGCTTTCGTGCTGGTATCGCGGCTGTGCCGTCACCCACTCCCCTTCTTGCAGAGGTCTGCAACATTAGAAGGGACCATGCATGAAAAGAATGCACACTGATTCACTTGCAAGCAAGCAGCTTACAGGTCACTCAGACTCACTGCTAGCATGAAATGGCAGGTACTATCGGCGGCAAAAATTTACGGGTTGCGCGTTCCTGAAAAAAAAAAAAAAAGTCATTGTAGCTCTGCCTCGTGAGCCAGTCACACGGTATTGTTACCGGAAAGTAGATCATGCACATCCCTCGCGCCGTCAAGACGTTTCAGGTGACAGGATTATGTGACTGCACCGGAAAAAATTTTTACCGCATACTCGTGTCCCATAGACTAACTGCTACTAGTAGCATGTATACTAGTGGTTAGTATTACTTGCCTGACTGCGCAGTTTTATGTACAGTGAAACCCCGGTTTAATGACTTTCAGAGGATCGCACGAAACCACTGTAAATCAGAAATTTCCTGCCATGAATGCATTCGCATAACAAGTGCGTCCATTGCTCTGGCTCTCAATATGTATGATACCATATTTACTCGCATAAAGAACCCACTCACATAATGAACCCACAAAACCGTCGGATGGCGTCGTGCTCCAGCAAACGATGCTAAACATCGGTGACACGAATGCGGCTGACCACGTGCTTTTGTTGATGAAGGACGGACAGACAGGTGGATGATGATGGACGATATGAAATTTTGACCCTCGCAAAAAAATCTGTCAAACTTTTTACCCCCTGAATAATGAACCCATCCACCCAAACTGATGTCAACTTGATTTTCTGGAAAAAAAAGTGGGTTCATTACGCGAGTAAATATACGGAATTCCCACCCCAACCCCCCATTTCTTCCTCTGCTCTAACCTTTTAAGCAAATTATTTTAGAGGTTCAAACTGACTGAATTTGTGTGATGGGCTAGAAAAGATTCACAAAGAACCATCACACTTTTGTGTTTAACGTAGGTCTACAAAGCAACGCAATTTGTAGGGTCTGCATCATTCTTGCGTAGAGTGGTCGAGCAGTATGCACCAGTCTAAATAAACACAAATTAGACAGCAGCCCTAGATTTCCGGAAAAGCACTCGTGCTCACATGGCTTGGAAGGTACATGCAGCCCTACTTCCACTCAAGCACTTCCTCAAGAACCCCGGTGTTGCCTTGTTTGAAGAACTGTATGAGCACTCCACAAAAAAATGATGCAGACTTTACGGCCTTTATAAATGAAAAAAATGCACAGGCTGCCAGGTTTGTTGAGCCCCGTGGCTCGTGGCCGTGGCAGCCTGTGTGGCGCGGGAAAAAGAAAGGCGAGGGGAAGGAGGTCTCACTCTTCCAGGTCAATGTCCAAGGCACGGTGCGGGTCATCGGCATTACGATCGTCGTCATCATTGTCTGACAGCCGGGCACCTTCGGGCATCTCGCCCACCGACGTGTTCACCACTCCCAGCGGTCCAGGAGGCTCCTCCTCTTCTGTGTCCGAAGCGGGGCCAAGCTCAGACGCCTTCTTTCTCCTTTCCTTGCCTGGACAAAGAGCAGAGGTCATCCCTCGCCAATCGCCGTTCATCAATGCTACCCTGACTCTTCCCCAAACTTCCAAGAAAACGACTACAGTCGATCCATTGCACATCAAACACGATGGGGATCACAATATAGTTTGATGTATCGACAATTTGATATATAAGAAACGGCAATACAGAAGCCTATCTGTAAGCTAGAAGCGAGAATACACTGCACCCATGCTAGTGACACACTTCTTGCAGCGACGTGCTGTCCACCACCTTGCTGGCAGCGCACTGCCCGCTAGGCATTCCTAGGCCTAGCCTGCTTCGCATCGAAGCCACAGTGGACGGTGCTTTGAAACTAGTTGCTGCCTACTATAAGAGGTTCAATCCTGCTATCAGCAAAATATACACAGAATAATCTTATTAAAATTGAAGTCCAGACTGTTTTTGCAATGCCTTCAGCAGCAAAACACGTCAGGCAAGAGTCGCCGCGAGGCTTCGGTCAGTCAGGTTGGCTGCACCGCACAACAAGCTGTGCAACGAATACTACTGCCTTTTAGGCAAGAGAACAGTGTCGCAGGGAAAATGAGGATGAGAGATTGGAAGCCACCCTCCAGCCCACCTCATCACATTGTTTGAAAAAACACACAAGCACTGCCAGCAGGTAAACAAGGCTGCGGAGACCCGTCTCTGCATGTGCAAAGTGATTGCTGGAACGCAGTTAGGAGAAGCGCCACTTGAAGGAGCGTGCCATGCAGTTGGATATATCAAATGTTCTGATGAACAGGAGTCCAATAAATGCAAACAGTAATGCTATATACTTTTGTACAAAATTTTCAAGTGGATGTTCCGACTGTTCGACACAAAATATAATTTGATAGGTCCAGGGTCACTTCTTGAAGCATATCGCAACTGTGAGGAGTTTCATTTTGATTTGCTCGAGTAAAATTTAAGCAGCTTACCTTTCTTGACCTTCTTTTTCTTTTTCTTCTTGTCACCGTCACCAGCGTCCACCCCGTCGGCAACTTCCCGCTCCTTGCGGCTGGCACTCAAATACTTGTCCGACGAAATCAGACCTGGGAACAAGGCAGGACGTTTTGCCACTGGTTGCCGACTCCTGATGCTCAAGTACTTCCCTCTTCCGATCATCTGAGAATGACAGCTACGAAACGTCATGCCACAAATGCCAACAGAAACACGTTTAATGTGCACACAACGGAAAAAAAACACACGCACTGGAATGAAACGTTACACGCTCGACGAGAAGCATGCACAAGCTTGTCAATCTGCCGAGACATGCTTGGCCTCGCAGCAACCCACTAGAGTTCCCATAAGCAGATTTTGCACATCAATTTCAGCATTTAATGTAATGTTATTATTTCTACAAATGTTTATAGCCTGTAGTGGTGTGCACATCTTCCACACTGGTATCAGGACTCTGTACTTCAAAAGAGATAACCACTGTACAGGGTCGTCCACTTTTACAGTGAACATGAGAGCATGCGGTCGTGCTCCGTGGAACAACAGTGCACCTAGCCTGGCTGCATGTGAACCAAAGTGACACAGGCACAGAGGAACCTGGAGGTGGCAATTTACACTGTCACTTCACCACTTCACTTTGGTGTGCACCAGGATGGAGACACTGTCGCCCCGCTGACCGCTGCCATGTGCTTACATGTTCATCCTAAGCGTGGACAACCCTGTACATTACTTCATTTCACAATGTTTTGAACTTGAAGCTCTCTTCGCAAATGACCTCACGCTGAACAATTCAAAAAGTAAATATGTCCTTTTCAGCAGTGAAATGGCCACAAGCAATTGCAGCTTTTAATGCACAAATACACTCTAGGGCACGCTTACCGGGTTTTTATGAACCCACTTTCTATGTTCAAAATCACGGATACTTGGTCTCGCAAGTTAGAAGGCAAAGCAAGTAGGCTGCAACGGGGCCAGGGGTCCAGCATAGACAGTCTTTCTGGCACAATGCGACAGTCAAGACTGGATACTGCTGCCGGGACTTACCAGGAATGTGAAGAGGCACAGAGAGATCGATTTCAGTCACAGGAATGTCGTCCAGGGCTGCCCCTTGTAGATGCCCGTTGGCTGACTGGAACATACAAGTGGACTGCTGTCGCAAGCCGAAACCAGCACAAGAAACTCTGGAAGCAGGGAGTACACTGCACAAGATCAATGTAGGTTTCGTTCATGGGACCTAATGTCCAAGAGCGACTCAGGCGACGGAGTACACCTTAGTGGAGGGTTTTGGATAACTTCAACCACCTGGGGCTCCTTAACGAGCACTGACATCACGCAGTACATGGCAGATCACTGTTGATAGCAAGAGAAATCCGGACAGTCAACTCTCAATCAAACAAACTCTATGGAGACTGGAAGCTTGCTGCAATTACACAAGGTTTGAATTAAGGAAAGCCTTTCAATACACTTTATGTTGACAAAACCGCAGTACCTTTTCAAACAAAACTGGATGTTCGAGTTGGTCAAATTCAAATTAACGAAATTCTAAAACATTAGGAAACCGGCAAAGCAAACAAAAAGGTGCGGTTAGCTGCTTGAAATGTATGCAAAATGACAGTTCTTTGAACTATTCACCCAGAACTACATAAAATCGGCACTCAGCGTTCAACTTGAAATTCCTGCGATTATCTACATTTGTACCTTTTTCTTTCTACAGATTTCTACAGAAACTAGTGGCATGCATTTTCACTAACTCTTTTTCAGCACCGTTTTTCGCACAACTCTAAAAAAACAAACTCACATGTAAGCTAACACGGGCTTGTTTTACATAAAAATGAATGCCACTCATGAACTTGGCACACACAGGCACATACTCACAAAAGTTTTCGTCGATAACCGGCAAAAAAGAAATGCAAGCAAGCCCAAAGGCAAACCCGCCTCACGATGCGGTTGGACATTTGAGCGGAACAAGATCCCAGCTGCCGTGCAGTTGCAAACGTACCCTGCTCTTTGGCATGGCCTTCAAGTAGTGAGGATTGCTAGCCTGCTCTTGCCGTCGCGCTTCTCTCATCTGCAAAAGGGGGTGAAAAAAGAAAAAAAGTGAACTAAACAAACCACTGCCACACACACACGCAAAGTCTCGTCTGACGCAAAAACCATCACAATTAGTGGCACTTTGGAAACAAGGTTGCAACTTTTACTTCACCAAACCTGACGTGCTACCATGTGCCGCATTTCTCAAGAGAAAAGCTCATTTAAAAACACCATGAAGTTGCGCCTTACATTCATACACCGAAAGTAATGGCTACAGTTGAACCTCGTTATAACGAAGTTGAAGGGGCCCGGCGATTACTTCCTTATAGCCATAGCTTCGTTATAACCCATGTTGTCCGAGCTTCCAAAGGGAATCGTCATTGCTTCGTTATACACATTATTTCGTTACAAACCGTTTCGTTATAACGAGGTTCGACTGTAGTTCAAAACTAACAAGTCTCTTCCTTTTTTGCTAAACCAGAATCTCTCTCTCTGAGACTCAAGCCTGCAGGGGAAAAAAAAAAAAAGAAGCAAAGCCGAACAGTTTCTCTCTACATGTCCGTATGCCAATGCCAAGAAACCAAAAAATTCTGTGGCATTATTACAGTAAACTGTCGCTCTTTCATATGCTAAGACCACAAAACAAGGTGCTCAGCCCGTCACTAGCAAGGCAAACTGAAGTGCTACTTTTTTTTTTTTTGCGCTGCATTATGCAAGTTCATTGCACAGCTACCCTGATTTTCAGTTCCATGAGTTCTTCCAAATGCTTAATTTTTTTTCCATTCTTCTCACCAACATCAATTAAAATGTGCTTTTTGGTCTACTTTCATTCCTTACAGGGACAACATATTAATGTGAAAAATATCGTTCAGTCGGACCTTCTCAGTACTGTGAGGTAAAGGGCTACAACCTCAGCCAGCGTAAGCCATGCTTAAGAAGAGACCCTGATCTTGAAAAAAAAATTTATTAATGAAGTCGCTATTATGCAATCTTCAGGGAACATGTATATTTATGTGCTGATTCTTAACACATCATTTAATTTCATGTAAAACAAGTCGTTGTGCACTTATACAATGTGTTATGAAAGTCTTTTGGAGAGAGCGTTTAAGAAATTATTCTGCAGGGAGCTTGCTGAAATGCATGCGATTGGTTTTTCTTGACATCAATCAATGCAATAAGGATAAAATTCTCATCCAGCCCAACTTTTGCTTCAGAAATGGGAAGAAAAGTATTTACTAAAGTCTGTTTTACATGCAAGCAAAAATGCTAGCAAATCCTGCCACCGTGGCGGGAAAACCTGTTTTGAGTTGTTGTGGTTATGAGCAACGTGGTTCCAACAAGTTGGAAATTTTCACTGCGACGCGCCGCTCAATTCCTCTTTCATGTATGCAAAAATCAGAGCCATAATTGATCTGGAAATTATCGAAAACCCCCGTTAAAGGGCAACTGCACAGGTTTTAGAAATCGACGAGCTTAACGGGGCCGATTGTGTGGAACTTGCAGGTAAGGCATGTGAATTCCTCTTGGGCTAGCATCTGAAATGGTGACGTAATCGATGATTAAAATCGCAATGGCTTTCAAGCTTCTCCGCAGTGCATTGCACCAAGTGGGGGCCGTATGGTGACGTCAACGAAGGTACCGTTGCATTTCCAACGCAAAAAAGCTTGCTTCGAAGAAAAAAAAAACCAACACCACTGAAGGCAAAGACGTCGAGAGTTGTTTGGCAGCATCAAATGAGGCACGGCGAGGTGTGGTTGATGGGAATGGTAATTTGAAATCTTACCTTCCTTGACGTCACACCAAACTTTCCCGCAATTCTCTGGTGCTTTCAGGAGAAGCCAAAAATTCAATAGTCGATTACGTCACTACTTTAAATGCTAGCGCCAAAACACTTGGTATGCTTTACCCACAGCGTATATAGAATTGAATCCTTGAATTAAGCGGAATTGTCAAAAAGTGGTGCAGTTGCCCTTCAACCCTGTTTCTGGAGTAGCAACTTAAAAACTCTCTAACGCAAGTTCAACGATAAGCATGATAATTTTACACTCTATGCATTTTCTGATACCACAAAAAGGTAATGCTATGCATTTAAGCAATTTTCTTGCAGCATTTTTTGAAGAGAACTTAAAAGCTTTCTCCAAAAAATTAGGTACATAATATATTGCATAAGTGCTCAAGGACTCTTTTACATGAAATTAAATGACCCCCACCCCCCCTCAAACAGCACACACACTGCACTTTATGCACTAGCCAAACTCACATTTTCCAGCTCTTCTTTCGTAGGCTCGTATTTCTTCTCCGAGAAGTGGGACATAGCTGTACTCCTGCAGCCAATAGGGCGATGAGCTGTAATTATCTCTCATACGTAGCACTGTCCACAACAGTTCGCATGAAACCAGTGGCATCGTGACGCATATTACACGAGGATAATTTCACTTCCTTATGCCAATGTAATGATTATTCAAGAGGGCTAAATACTCTAGGAACTGGAAAATAAAGGCCTAACAAGAGTAGAACTTAACGCACAGCTGCTAGGATCCGAGCCCTCAAGTAACACCGGCAACACGCCCTTCCAAGACACCCACACGTAACCACAGAAAAATGTGTGCTTGTATGGCAGCACAGGTCTCAATAACCCAATTTTTCTAAACAACGTCTGTCAACAATTGCTAAAACTAGATAAGCACTGGGCCAGAGTACTGGCACAACTTCCCAAACGCATTTGCCACAGCATCCAATCCGTCTACCTGAAATACCAGCACAATCACCATGATTTCTTTTAGCTGCAACGCTAGACGAGCTTCCTACCTATCTGACTTGATGAATATATCTGTGGTGTTTTCCTCCTCCTCCTCGGATGAAGACTCCGAAGGTGGGTCGTTAATCCATTGGTCCAGGTCCAAGCTGCCAAAAGAATCAGTGCACAACATTTCTTTATGGTCCTCTATAAGAACAAACACCCTTAACCTTTCAAAGCCATGAGCAGAAAGAACGAAAGCTATGATAGCTCTATCACTATTTCTGCATATTTACAGAAATCCACTAACTAAGGATCTGGTTTTGAAACCCACTCCAAGAAAAGTACTGAAGCCACACAGACACAGAAAAAGAGGGCGTTGCTCTAACCACAACAATCTTAAATTAAGCCCTGCTCATGTAATGCTGAAAGCACACAAACAATGCATCATGACAATCCCTGTATATCATAACAGAAATTCACTACAGTGAATACAAGGTCACGTCTTTAGCAAATGCACACAAAAGTTTTCGTAACACGAAAACTGCAACAAACCCTAATAACTGGGCAGCCTAAGCATGCAGCCATGAAATGAAGTGTGTGCTTTGTAGTTCCTAGTGCGACCTTAATAATTCAGCCCTTAGCGCCTGCCTGCGCTTTTAGTCAGCGAGGAAATCGATGTTCCTCGTGATTTCGGCGTTCCGAAAACTTTTGTGAGCACCTGCACTAATGATAGAACCTGGTGCAACTACACTTAGTACAGCCGGGCCTCAATGTAATGAACACATATATTATGAATTATTGCCTATACCAGACTCTAACACAATATTTTTGACAAACACATGCAATTCTACCTTCACATAGAGAATGTGGTTAGCTGTAAAATGAATACATCGAACTGCTGAGTGCTAAGCTGGCCCATTCCTATGGCAGGCAGCAGGCTTTGCCTCACTACACAAGTGACTAGTGGTGCTGCAGCAAGTGTTCGCAAGTGGTGCTGCAGCAAGTGCGACCTTCGCTCGCACTTTCCAACTGAACTGTGCCATCGAAGATATAGCAGCGTGAATACTTGGTAGCCAGGCAGTCTGCACTTTTCTGTGCCTCTTGCACCAGTCGATAAGTGCCCTGTAAACAGTGGCACAATCGGTTGTAATCTTCCGAGTAGCCATCCTGTTCTCACTTGAACTGTCATGGAACTTTCGTTCTGGCATCCCATTTTTAATATGACATCGCTGTGATGCGGCCAAACCAGCGAAGCAGGCATTTGGACCTGCGAACGCCGTGCCCTGGTGGTGCCATGCAAGAAAGCCTATGTAACGCGCTTGTAACGCGCCATCCTTTCACTGACTAAATTTCGCTTCTCATCCGCGAGTTTATGGTGAAATTCTGTATTATGAATTTCGGCTATATCAAACTATATTAGCATTTATTACCATTTCATTATAGCAAGGTTTGACTTAATGAAGGTCAGGCAAGTTGCTTGATTTCACAGCAGCTGAATGCCAAGTCTAATCAAGGTTTGGTCAGGAATTGTCCTTATGGTGACAAACATCGGTGCAAAGGGAAACAGAACATTAGAGAACAGGATCAAATGTGCACATCTACACCTATTTCACTGTAATGTCTCCCAAAGACCTGACAACGTAGGTTTGCCCTTCCAAAAGCCTCACGACCTCCCAATGAGAGGCAGGGCTGCACATCCAACTCACCCCTCAGGCAAGGGCACCTTCTTCTGTGCCTTGGGGGCCACTGGATTGAGTTCACCGGCAAACAGGGCACGTAGCTCCTCACCCACCTTCTCGCCTCGCGCAAGCATCTTGCTCACTTGCTTCACCAAGTTCAGGGCACAGCAGGCCTGCAGGGTGGAGTATCAACAAAAGGTGAGACATTCAGGGCCCCGATCTGAGTAGGCCGCTATGGCAGAGACAGAGAAAGAGGGACTAGCACTCACTCTCTCCTGCACCTCCAGGTCTCCGCTCTGCACAAACAGGGGCAGCCGCTCGGCCAGCAGCTGGCTGCAGGCTTCGTCGTGGTTGGGCGGGGCATCTTCTCCCTCCTCCTCCCGGGCGGCCACGAGGCGAGCCCACAGCTTGAGGGCGTTGTGCACGTACGCGCTCTGGATGTGCGGGGGCAGCTGGCTCGCCCGGGGCCGCAACATGGCCTCCAGCGTAGACTGTGGCTCCAGCAGCAGCCTGCACCAACCCCAGCCCCACACGATGAGTTTGCTTTCTCTGGTGCAACAGTGAACCTCCTATTCCACATTACGAAAATTATCTTGCATTACTGAGGAACAAAGGCAAGGTTCATTTATGGCTCTCTCGTAGGGTCAGCTCACAAATCTGACAAAAATGAAATTTATATTGAGATTTTACGCAAAAGCGTAAAGGGCCCATGTCACAAAAAAGCCGGTGTCGACGTTTCTGCCGGTGTGACGAAAAAATTAGGACTACTCGATTACAAGAGCTCCCACGGATGATGCCAGCCACACCAGCACCACAACAGAAACCCCTACCCTCGGGCCCTTGGGTTGCGAGTCAGACATGCTACCGCCGCGGCACATAGACATGCTAGCAGTACGGCTTGGTTAAAGCGGGGTTTCATATGTATGCTGTGCGGTCTTTCACATAACGATTGTGATTGTAGCTTATGGTTTATGGGGGTTTGATGTCCCAAAGCAACTCAGGCTATGAGGGACGCCATAGTGAAGGGCTCCAAAAATCTAGACGACCTGGGGTTCTTTAACGTGCACAGACATCGCATAGTGCAAGGGCCTACAACATTTTGCCTTAATTGAAATGTGACCGCCGCAGCCGGTACCAAACCCACGTCTTTCGGGTCAATAGCCAAGTGCCATAACCATTGAGGCACCGTACCAGCTGACTGTGCTTGTAAAAGTCTGCGTGGGCAAGAGGAACCACTATTGCGTCGTAGGCAGTGCTTAAGTGTCTCCAAATTTTTTACATTCCTATTGCATGTTCAGCACAGCAACCTTAAATTTAAGAGTAGTCAAATGATGCCACTTAACTTGGGGTGACCGGCTATGAAGCAACACCCAGTCTGAGCACGGACTCTGAGCAGCTCCCAATTTCTAAACGGCACTGTTCGCAAGGAAAGGCTGTGCCTGCAGCGGGAGTCTGTACTCACTCTGAGTATTCTCCGCAGATCCAAGCGGCAGCATAGAGAACTTCACAGATGCTGTTTCGCTGTCCGTTGCCCACCAGCAGGTGAGTGTTATCCAACAGAACTGCCTGCATGCACAGATGCAATTCACACACTCTATAACTTAAGCACAGCTCTGTGTTTCATAAGCAATAACTGAGCCATTTGTTTAGAAGCTATGTTGCTGGCATCATCGAAAGCCGTCCACAGATTTTTAAAAAATAAGATTTACTAGCGATTGTAATACGAAGAATCACTGCAGTCTATTCCATATAAATATGCTTGATAAATTCATTACCATCATTCGTAACATTTCAGTCCATATGTAATTACACTGCCGTACAGCCAGCACATCAGGTTACTGGATAAAATCAGGAATTAAGTGACAGCAAACATAGACCATCAATAACAGTAATGCATTGAAAAGAGCTTGGATTTGACCACTGCTTGTAACCAAGAGAACGAGCCATTTGTAGAGGCAAATGAACCTGCTAAACTGCACTAGCTGGAAAGTAGGCGTGTGCAAATATTGAAATTTTTGAATATGAATCGAATACGAATATGAAAAAAAAAAGGCTTCAAATAACGAATCGAATATCTGTTCAACACAAAAAAAAAAATTCAGAAAATGATAAACAAGCAAATGCTGTTGCCCTTATTTTTTTCAAAGTAGTGTATGGTCTTTGCAACTAAAATAAACTAGACTGCCTCAGTACCGTATAAAAAAACATGATGTGCACAGAAATGTATATTACTTGATTAGACAGCATAACAGTGTCCAAACTGTCATGAGGTCATGCAAAAGAAAATCCATAAAAATGACAAGACTGGCAACAAAAGATAACATAATGACCAGTAGAACCTCATTCATTCGGAGTTCAAGGGACCAGAAAAAATGCCGGGTTCATCTGGAAGCCTTGGTTTATAACCCCCCTCTCTCCACAAAAAACATGCCAATGGGTGCCGATCACCTTGTAACCAATTGTTCACGCCTCTTTATCTTCCGTGGCGATGTTGGCACGAGCAAGATAAAGCGTAAACATGGCGCTAACACTTGCCACAACGCCGCTAGTCACTTGTGTCGCGAGGAACAGCCTGTCGCCTGCCACCCAAGCTGGCACAGCCTGGCGATCGGCAGTTCAATATATCAGCTTCATGGGAAATTGCGTTCAATATAAGAAGTAAGAATTGCGTGTGTTTACTGGGAACAGTTCAATATAGCCAATAATTTGTAATACTCGTGATCGCTACATCAGCATTTAACTGTAATACATTCGAACCTCATTATTTATTAGGAAATAATGAATATAATGAAGGAATGACGATTCCCGCTGGAAACTCGGCCAACAAGGGCCAAAACGAATCAATCGCCGAGCTCCTTGAATTTTGTTAAGACAAGGTTCAGCTGTTCCCGCAAAGCAGCTCTCATCAACTCCCATTCACTACTGACAGTTATTAACTTCGCCTCCCTCCAAAACTCGGTCAGGTCGCCTCACAGTCCAAAACTGACCATCTGAGAGACGCTGAAGGCGCGGACCGCCTGCACTCGAACAGCCACATCCAACATCTGTGACGCAATGGTCAGGCCATGCTTGGTCCCCTCGATGCGAGTCAGCTCCACCAGCACACTCACGTACCTGCACAACGACGGTAAACACCACTGTTTCTCTTTGCACCAAAACAACTCTGTCCATGTTAACACAAAAACAAGAATAAAAAAATTGGCAGTACACCAACGGCTCTCAAAAGGTGCTCAGGAGCCCCGCCTGCCCTGGTACAGATCTAAAAAGACCATTTCCGAATGGAACCGACTGCCAAGCGATATCACCAACCTGGTATCTTCAGAATCCTTCTTGTCTGCTGTTTCGGCTCATGTATCGCAGTAGCGTGTCTAGTACACAGTGTATTTCGGTTTCCTTGTTTTTATTCTGTTCACTTAGACTGTTTGACGTCGGATGATTTGCCTGTACTTTTTTTTTTTTTTTTGCTTCCCGTTGGTCTTATTGAATTTTGTCCTCGTACTGTAATCGCCCTTTGTCGCTGTTATTTTGTTGTTACCACTTTGTAATTTTTTTTCCTTTGTGCACTCCTGCCCTGACCGCCAAAGGGCAGTCGGCAGAATTTATGAAATAAATAAATAAATAAATAAAAAGGAGAATGCCAATACATGCCGCCTCAAAAGAAATGCCCAAATTTGGTTAATGACTGGCTGAAACAGGCCGAGATTTAAATTACTTTGACTAGCGCCAAAATAAAATGGGTAAAGGAAAGATGGGGGTTTGAGGCATGCATAGGTTTAGGTGCTCGGGTAACCGCAAAAAAACACTCCAAGGAAAACACCAGGGTTCCACGGAGCCCAGTCTGGGAACCTCTGCCTTACGGCCATGGAGTTGATTCCAACATAAGGAAATGTAGTAGGGGGTGGCAGAGAATAAGGTGGGCAGATAAGATTGTAGAAAGCTAGCAGGAATAGAGGTAGCAGCGGCTGGTGCAGAACCGGTTAACTGGGGGGATATGGAAGCGGACTTTGTCTTGCAATAGATACAGTTAGGCTAATGATATCACTGTCTCTAAGTTGCTCAACAGAGCAACACCAGTACTGTCTAAGAGAACACAACACAAACAAAAGGTCGAATTTGAGGGATAAGTGCACAGTGCAGCGTTTCACCAGGACACTGACAGCAGTATGTGCACCATCTAATATCCCCTGAAGACATGCCTGAAGTTGATGAAGGCCCTGCTCTTAAAAAGTCTCCAGTAAGTGTTGACTGGATGGCAGAACCCCATGGAAAGATGTGCTTATTCATATTTAAGAGACGAACCGAGTTGTGCGCATTGAAGGTCCTGCATACTCCAATTCAAGAGCAGCAGTGAATGGTTTGGATGTCCGTCGCTCTAACAATTGTAGTAAACTATATGGATGTGCAACTTATCTTAGACCGTGACTGTTTGTATGCGCATGTTGATAAAATAGGCCGAATTAAATCTTGCAATCACTTGCAGAATCTACACACCCCCAACCATTATCCTGAACTTCAACCACCTTTGCGGCAATTTTCAAGTGGCAAAATGACTCGCTTCGTTCAAGGTTTGAGTCTTCATTTACAAAGAATGGGGTGGAAAATTTTCCCCGACACACATAACTAACTGTGACATTTCGTGCTTTTTACACGACCTGTGCCTGCCCGTGATACCATACAGCTACATAATGTTGCAGCCCTTCATGCCTACATTTTGTCCTCAAACATTCTTTCGCAAAGCTACTAGACCAGCTGTGCCGTCAACAGCAGAGTCTCCCAGCAGCTGGCCCTGTTAACACACGGCGTAACAACTGGGCCTCATTACAGCATCCTGTGCCAGCTGTCGAGCTCGGCAGCATGTGCGGAAAAGTTTTGTGCCAGAGGAATAATGCTGATTACATAGTCTCCGGTGGCCCGCTTGTGGGGCTCGGATATATACTCGCTGGCTGCATTAGATTAAGGAAAACATAATGAACTCTAGTTCACGATACAATCGGAACATACATTAAATGTGCTAATAACCGCATTAAATATTGTTCTGCTTGTTTTTTGCCATTTTCTCAAAACTGTATTTTGTGTCAAGTTGGAAGTTTGCTCAAGGTGTATCTCGGAACTTAGAGCAGCTAGAGCTACAATTCTTTTTGCATTGTGCGGCTGGAAGCATAAGGCATGCAACGCTGGGAACAGATTTTTAATTTTCACCTTTCTAATTTTTATTTTCTTGTTTTTTTTTTCACTCCAATGACCATGTTGTGAGCACCAAGTTCATTAGGCTGCTAAATCTGTATCATTAGCTTAATTTGAAAACTGCTTGCAGCGTTGCATTCTTCACACATTGTAGTATTCCCCCACAAATTAAAATTAAATTTCTGATGGCCCATTTTTTTCTATTGTTTGAGCAGACAATGGCATGATATATATTAATATCTCAGGAACTAACCGGCCTAGAAATAAACGAATTGCATATTTGAAATCAGTGGAAAAAACTGAATAATTCTGTGCAGTTTCATCAAATTTGATCTGTAAATAAAAAAAAAAGCTCTAAGACCCATGTCCCCCCTTAATAGAAGGATGACGGCCATTTCCAACTCTTACTCCACGAAAGAGGCGTTTGTGAAATGAAAATTAAAAGGATTGCGTTCCCATCAAGAACAATAAAAATGGACTTATAGAGGATGTACAATGTATGGAGATCTGAACCTTATTATACCATTTGAGAACTCAAGTAAGTTGCACTTAACCACTAAAGAACTAAACTAAGGAGAAGTTCTGGTCCCTCCGTATACATATGGCCAATGCCTAGGGGTAAACCACTTTTCTTGGTATTTCACTTGGAGTGAAAGTGCGAAATTTTTCATGAGCCGCTCTTGCCACCGCAGTACCTGCACTGCTTACCATTAATCAGCAGCAAAAATATGCACCGGTTTCAACAGCAGTTACAGTGAGTGTGGATGGGGTTCCAAACATACTGCATGATAAAAGCAACACAGCAAATTTTTTACTAACCCACATTAAAGAATAATGATGTGTTATGCCTGGTAACATTCCCCACCAACTTTCAGGAAACTGAGTAAAAGCTAGTTAATTTCGAACTTCAAGGCACCGGCAAAAATATAGAGAATGATCTGAAAGTTCGAATTATCAAATGACCCCCCAAAGAAACTGCCACGAACTGTTTGCGTTATAATAAATTAATTAGATGGAAGACTGGGCAATGGTTGCCTGCTTTATGGAGATGAGAACATTGCGACAATAAGATTTTTTCACTTTTCCATCAATTACCTGATTGCTAGCACACTGCTGGGAGCGCCGAAGCAGACTGCTCCAAAATGATAAGGGCCTCCGCTGCAGCCATCACAATGCGACACAGAAGCGGCAGTGCCCCCTCACAAATGGCTTGTCGTGCATGAGAAGGCATTAATGAAAAACACACGAATGGCACTTGATGAAGGCACAGTTTAGATGAAATGAAAGAACAGTGCAGATGAAAGTGAAAGAAATTCGCAGCGCTACTAATCAGCGTCCAGAATGGCTTGCAGCTGAGTTCGGTTTGCTGGCTAATGTGCAGCCGCGTGCTGCCGCTGCTGTGAAACTCAGAAAACAGAAACTGCAGCTAACTGGTTGACTTATTCTTGGAGACGCAGCTGCACATTTTTCGTCAAGCTTGCTGTTGCACGCACATCAGAGTAAGTAGGCAAATCTGCCACATGAAGTCCAGGTTTGGGTAGGACAATCTTGACAATCGCTTACCGTGCCGCTCATACCTTGCAGTGGTCTCCCTTTGGGAGCTTGTTCGAATTAACCGGCGTGAGAACCGTAACGTTTGAATTAGCGAACGTACAATGACATAGCCTTACATGGGCTTTGGTCAAGACTGAACCGGCAGTTCAAATAAGTGGGATTTACGAATTAATGAGCTTTTACTGTACTATATATTTCCACTCATGATAACATTAAGCAATGCAGGAGTTGCCATTGTTGCCCCTTGAACCAGGCAAGCAATAACATTACAAGCAGGTGTTACACGTCATATGACGAGCCTTAGGTGACATCAAATAATTTGTGATTTAAGACAGATGAGACTAAAAAGCCATTGATGATCAGAGCCTCACTTAATGAAAATAGGTGGAGAAGGCATTACCGATGCCAAAGTGTTTTTGCGGGCCAAAGCTTCTTTGCAATTTTTACACTTCATAGAAAATAATCCTGTGCTCTTCTCACTCCAACCATTACTCTTCTTAAGGCATCTGCAGCCTTACTGCATACTGACTGCTTTTATGAGATTCCTGCCATGACAGAATAAGCACTCACTAATTTTTCTATTTTTCTACATGCTTGCATTAAAGAATTACAGCACACCGCCCTTAGCTAATTATGACCGCACTTTGAAATAAACACGGCAAGTGTATTAGACATACCGTATTTACACGACTGTAAGTCGAACTATTTTTCAAAATTTGAAAATCCGAGTGGGGGGGTTGACTTACAATAGAAACGAAAACATGGCACTATAAGTAAAGGCGAGACAAACCAGATATCGGGCATGCTACAGCGTGGTTGCATTTTTTCTGCGCGGCTCCGTCGCATCGCTCTTGGTGCTGGCCTTGAGCAGCTGCTATGTCAACACGCAGAACTGACATCCCCTTCCCCTGCGGGCGGCGGCCAATGGCGGCTATCGATAAGCAGCAAACTGGCACCGCACATTCCCCACACGTGGCTGCAGACTGCGACTGCTGATAAGCGGTTGCGGCCCGATAACGCAATCGCGTTCTACGGGAAGCTCAAGCATCCAACACGTTTTCTTTTTACTTTTAAATGCACGCTCGGCACTCAAGGGAGCGTTGATAGTTGATGGAAGGGCCGCTGTTCCAATCGAGGCAGGACCCCCACTCGGAACGGCGTGTCAGTAGCCGACGGAAGAGCCGACGTCCTTCACGCGTAGTTTCTCTGGTTTCTCTTCGGCTCTGACGCATTTGACTACTGCCGGCCGCGTTTCACAAGTTTTAATGTAGTGCTTCTCAGTCGTCATTTGTGCTCCATGTCTGCTAAGCGGCCGGCACTCGTTCACGGCTACATTCAAGATGGCCATCATTCTTTACGCTGATGCGCACCGGGCCACAAGTTCGACGTTCACAACGGGTGATACAGGTGTGGCAGATGCAGCGAGGAAAATTTTCAGCTGTTTCACGCGATGTCGTGATGTGGCTGTTTGCGAAGTGCGGGATTTCGCTGGACGACGACGTTAGAATGATGTGCTGTGGGACCGCAGCAGCGATCACGATTGCAACGCTAGTGAGGACGATGGCGGAAGTGTGGACAAGTAGTCCAGCGACTAACACATTTTCGTTTTGGAATGTGCCTACGGGCACGGCCGCGCGCGGAAGCCGATAAACGGCGGTCGCTGGATAATGCTATTGTGTTCAACTATTCAAGGCCAAGCTTAAACAACTTCGAAGTTTTTTGTTGTTGTTTTTTCGGGAAATGTGATTTGGGGGGGTCGACTTACATTCGAGTTGACTTACAATCGTGTAAATACGATAACAAACATCCTGCTTTGACCAGCACATAGGATGTAGTGCATACGTTTCCACTCTGTGCCCAACAAGAAGGGTGCTACGCAGCCCCACAGACTCACCACTCGAAGTTCGTGATGTACTGGTAGTTGTTCTGGGAGCAGATGTCGATGATCTTGGACAGCAACTCATCCCGGTAGGTTGTTCCCTCGGCACGATCCATGTGGACCATCAGCTTTTTCACTATCTCCATCAGGTTCTTCTTTGACACCTGGATAGTGGGACGGCACGCATGGCTTCAAAAAACCACAAAACCAAGGCTGCTTTCACTGGAGGTTCCACACAAATTAAACTTGCCATGGGTGAAATCATGCACACACAATCACAATCATAATGCTTTTCAAAGGCAAGAAGCACTACTACCATGACATGATGTAACACCAAGTAAAACTGCAGCCAAAAAGTTCAGGACAGTTGTAAGGCAAGTAAGATTAAATGGAAAAAAGGGGTGACACAGCAAGCTATCCATCCTATCCAGAATACCCATTGCACCCCTTCTAACTTGGACCAGCTCATATCCCCGTTGCTCTGAGACGCAGGTCACACTTGTGCTTCCAGTTGCAGCTGTCATTTGGGATCCATCAAGCGCCATTCCTACCAGTATCCTCCACAGCAGTGATGGCAGTCATGCTGAAACAGATTTACTAGAGGCCTTTTCACAAATTTGAACAAAATTAACATGCACCGTAGATGCAAGAAGGCGAATGCTGGTACAACAGCCTGGCGCATGCAACCTCTCCACAGTGGCCTGGCATTCTCGATGGTAAAGAAAATATTTAATACTTCTGGGCCAGGTCAAACACAGAGGCGAGAGCAGGTCAAAGTAGTGCACCTGCGAAAATTTTTATGTGAAAGAAGAACTTCCGTTCTGACAAAAAGAAGAAAGAACAGCTGCTTCAGTACCAGTTGAGAATTTATGCATGCCTTCTGCCTTTCTAGTCCTGTTGCGCCACATTCGGTTCAACAGCAGCCCTTTGTCCTAGTACTTCCACAGTGTCCAAATCTCTCTCAAGAGGTCCGATATGAGCCCAGCTTTCCAGACGCCCCCTTACAATGCTATGACCAAAAGCTAAAATGCACAAGCGGGCTGCCCACCATGCCATAGAGCAGGTCCAGTGCTCTGAGCCGGATCGACTCGTCCTTGTCGTCAAGGCACTGTAACACCAGGTCCTTGTGGGCCTGCACACTCCGGGGATGGGTCTTCAAGATCTTGGACATAGCCAGCAGACCCAGGTACTTCACTGAACAGGGAGAGGTGAAAAAAAATGGGCATAAGGGTGAACAATACATCCCAGTGCATCCAATGATGGGAAGACATCGTGCCACCAGAACCAGGGCAGAAGCTGCACCATGACCACAACTGCAATGCAGTCAGACGCAATACGAAGACCATGAACATGAAAATACACGGAACAATACGACTTCTAGCTCACCTCGGATTAACATGCTTGAAAAGGGGCGTCCTAGACCTCCATATGTAGACAGGGCACATATGCCGATGCCCTGCTGCTCTCAAGACGGGTATGTCGCCTCACATGCACTGTCCACGAGAGGTTAAACTCCCTTCTTTCACCACATAAGTCAGAAACAAAACTGTGCAGCAAGGTTTGCCTACTGCCTTATTCCAGCAAAGTGATCACATGTTGATTTGCTTTAAATATTTTTCCCCCTTCCTCTCTGCTCGCAGCAAAGAGGCCTCACTGTATCAATGCACCCAATTACTCTTCACATACTGCTCCCAAGAAAACTTGGCCCACAACACCAAGAGCTGCAGCAGAAGGGCAAAACGAGAAGCAAGAAAGTGGTAACAGTGCTTATGAGCAATTGCAAAAGCATACAGTATTAGCCCTCTCGATGTGAGCTGCAATGCTCAGGATGTGACAGATGATCAGTTCTCGAAGCCCAGATATGCTAGAAAATGTGTAGAACTGCCCGTCAAAGCACAACGTAAAACAAACAACGCTTATGCAACGTTGGGTGCTCCATGTGCAGCCACGTTGATTTACTGTGAAGTGGAGACCTCAGCTGTTCTGAACATGGTAGTAAACATCAAAAACAGGAAGGGGAACATCTAACTGGCATGCAACCAACAAATACTACCCGAAGTACGACTTAGTAGAAGGTTAAAAGATTTTCTTAGGTTTCAAATATGGATACATTGGGTTCCTGAGTGTAAGCTAGGTGTTCCCCTTAGGAACAGTACCCACACCTGGTAGAGCACTTGCACCAATGCATCAACTGCAGACAAAATGTGAGGCAAACAGAAGACAGAAGAAGAGAACTACAAGCTTACGGTTTTGATCAGAGTCTTCTATCAGTATCCTGAGCTTCTGGACGCACAGCTGCAGAGAATTGATGAAAACACCAAACAGCCTGACAAGATTCACAAAAATTATTAAAAGTAACACCCAGAAACAAGTGAACTTAACGCCGCAGAGTAAACCATGGTCTATGAGGGACGCTGTAGTGGGGTTCTTTAACGTGCGTAATCGCAAGCTGTTTAGTCACCGTTTTACGGGCTACTATATAGCACAAATACCACAAGCAAAAGTGGCTCCAAAGCTTGTGCTAACTGCTTACAAACAAATGCGCCAGGGCAGTTAAGAATAACTTTAATATCAAAAACAGTTTTGAGAAGGCATGCAAGACATTATTATTAAAAAAAAAAACCCCAATGTTTTGGATTTGAACAATTATGCACCAAGAGAGTCGTCACAAATCATTTTAACAAAAATTTAAGACGCATGCAAGAATTTATGACTCACAAAATAAGGTGCCCAGTTTACCACAGGGTTGGCTTACAGAAAAAATGCATTCCGTTTAAGTGGACCACCCATGCAAGGTACACCTACCTGTATGGAGGCAGAGTGGTTTGGCATTCCTGAAGATATAGAAATCAAGACTGTAAGCGTGGCAAAAAGAACGAAAAAAAAGGGGGCAGAAAAAAAAAATTGGGAGTAAAAAATGCAAGGAAACAAGGAATGCGAAAGCAAAGCGACAATATGGCGGGGATAACCACACCCGAGACAGGAGATGGCGGCAAAGGTGACAGCGAAGGGTGATGAGCCCGTGGTGGTTGGGACGGCAGATGGGAGAGTGGCAGAGAGAAGAGAGAGAGGGGGAGGAGATGACCGTTAATTATCGAAACAACTTTACAACAAAAAAAAAACAGACACAAACACAAAAACAGATTTGTTTCGAACGAAGGACAAACACACGACACACAGAAGAGATGTTTCAATGGTGGTTGAATGTCCCTAAAGAATTTGTGGTTAAACCTAACATAACGATATCTGGCACTTAAAGGGACATTGAGGACAACAGCGTCAAGTCTTTCGCTGCGACAGCTGTTAAGGTCACATTTCCTGATTCTGCTCGGCAGTAGCGGCGTAATGTGGACAATGAGTAAAGGGAAGGCGCCACTCCATGTTGTAGCAAACAGCGCATTCAACACTGCAAACAGATGCTACTGAACCTCGCATTACACAGACATGGCAACTGTACTGCTTTTTTTTTTTTTGGTAAAATCTAATGGATAGGCATTTTGTGGCTGAGCTGAGATTTGCCCTAAAAAATTCGAAGTTAAAGACGAAATATTTTTCCTCAAAGTCTACTCTGAACTCGTGATGTTGGTGATGAGTATTAACATCTTGCCTTGCTTTGAGGCGTTTTCCAAGTTTTATCTCTGACATTTTACCGTCACTGCAAAAAAAAAAGTTACCTCAGCAATCAGGCCCATAATCTTTCGTTTTCTCGCCTGTGCATTAAAATATTTTCCCTGGCATCATAGCAGATTAATCGTGAAAATGGCCTGCCGTGGCATCATCCATCTTTCATATTTCACTCTTTGCTAAGTTACAATAACCTCATTACCAGTGAAAACTAGCCTCTTCCATCATCAGAAAGTGGTGATTCGCCTAGACCAGCCTCAATCTGTCCTCAGTGCCCCTGTAAGGGCCACTGTTGTCACCAAAACTAGACACACCTATTTGGAAGGCATGAGCACGCTTTACAACAACGAAGTGAACAATGCTTCAATTTAAACAAATAAAAAGGGGAAAAATAAACTCACAAACACACATGAACGAAACATACAGACAGTAAACTGTTTCAAATAGCGGAACGGCCAGAATAAACACTCGCTATATACTCACAGTGCTGCTCATCTACTTACAGCCATTTCACCCCCAGAAATTAGCAAGCTGAAAGTTCACTGATCAAAACAAGAGCATTTCGAAACACTCCGGACACATATGTTTGCCAGCACGGGGAGCTTATGGTGAGACAACATTCCACCTGCCAGTTTTGTCCCAGATGCACTAAACCAAGAGGGGATTTTTGGCGGTAAAGTTTCAGGAGCTAAATGGATGTCCCATAAGCTGCATAAGCTGTAAGCTCATTAGCATTTGATAACAACAAACTAACGAAAGCTACCAATCACACTTGCAGCTTGCGGTGCGTGGCCACAGAAGGCTGTTCACAAGCATAGCTGGCTCAAGGTGCCAGAAGCAAGGACTCGTTTGAACATCACACCCCCAAGCTTCAACCAGCCTTGTGATGCCCTCCATTTGCAATGGCTTGTCACTACAGCTGGGTAATAAGCACCACATTGGAGTATTATATATGGCACCCCAACACACCAAGATCTTTAGTCAGAATGAACAACGTGCTTAAGGCTGCCAGCTTAGTTCATCGCAAGCAGTGCACCAGTGCTTTGCAGTTAGGCCCGGTTCATTCCCCCGTTCAAGGAGACTAACTGCACAACTGCATGTAACAATGCCGGATGAAGTTTGGCAAGAGCTTAGATTGCCGAGCTTCATGGAGTTTCAAGCTGGTGGATGGCGCGAATATGCATAAAAGCGTTGCCGCTGCTTAATACAATAGAATCTCGGTGATACGAATAGAAGCAAGGCAGCAACGTGGGCTAGTTGTTTGTACATTTGGTGTGAATAAGGCACTGCACACTAGCAAAAACGACAACTGGAACGGGGGACACAGGACAAGCGCGTTTGTCCTGTGTCCTTCGCTCCAGTTGTCGTTTTTGTTAGTGTGTAGCACGTTATTCACAACCAAATACGAATATAGTTGATATGAATTTCGTGATGATACAAATTCCCGAAATTTCCCGGCCAGAGAGCACTGTGAACGATGCGCGGAATATCAGATGTTCCGAATTCTCTTCCTCGCCTCTATGAATGATACAAACGCGCAAGCCATGACTGCACCCTTCAAGTGCGGTCCGCACATCGCCAAAGTCGCAATCGCTAATCGTGCGGTACGCACCGCGCGCACCGAGTGGCAGTGCGGGGCCCACACTTCGTCAAAGCCACGATCGCTAATTGCACGGTACGCATCGCGAGTAGCGAACTATGGCCGCAAGCAGTGAATAAATCCTATCAGCCATAAATAGATCTGTGTGCATGCATTTTTCACGCTTCTGCATACGAATTTTGTTCGTTTGGATGATACAAAATTTCGGATTATGTAAATTTTTTTGCGACCCCATGAGATTCTTATCACCGAGGTTCTACTGTAATACTTACAGCCTTTGTCAAAAGTGATGAGTCTAAGGTGTTTTCTTCTCTTACAAGCTCAAAAATAGCACTCCCTGCAGATGACTAAGAAATCCATCAGCAAATGTCACCACAGTGGTGGTGCCATGTTTTACTGAAGCTTGCCTTAAACTGTCGGAAAGTTGCTCTGAATAGTCACATGCTGCTGGTTACAATTTCTCAACTTTCATGGTGGTTTTTGGTAAAGAGACAGTAGCTCAGCACAAGCAAGGCAGTGATAACCAAAACTGCATTCTTGGCCAAACAGGCATCCCAGACTTCACTGTGTTAAGCACCTGCAACCAGATAAACCTGACGTGTGGGCAGCGTGTGTGTGTATGCAACGGGGAGTGTAGTGAGGAGGCTGGGATTCTGCGGGCAGCCCTTACCTGCAATTACTGTGTTGATGCACTCATACAACAGGGACATTGCAGAGGTGCTGAAATGAACAAATGTTGAGTAAACACAATTAACAATAGCCACAGATTAAGTTCAGCCACCAAAAAATCGTAACACACGTGGCAATCATTCCACAAGAATATCAAAGACCCGTTTGCATTCGCCAAATAACTCATCACACGAAACAAAGCTTTTGTGTTTCATTGCTGCCAGTACTTCCTCAATAACTCATTTGCTACTGTATCATTTGCTTATTGTTAAACCTCAGCACTTAATTATTAAACCTACACGCTTCTCCACCCGACTGTTCCCTAGCCATCAACATTGAATAATACCCTCTCAATCACCAGTGGCACAGCGGAGAAATGCAAACATTTTCATTTGTGCATACAGATCTACATGAACTACTAACATAATTACAGAAACAGCCTTGTCCAACATAGCTGTCAAAGCAAGGTCAAAATGTCAGTTGCCAGATATGTAGGAGGTCTGCTAAAGGATAAATTCAACAAAAAGCTAACTGCAACAGTAAAACAGCCAAAAATTTCTGTGCTCCACAGGAAGCAATTTTGAATTTTGCTCCTGATTTACTGCATGCACATGCACACTTGCCTGAAGTTTTACTGTCTTTAGAGTTTCACAAATAATCAAAATTGGCTACTTTTGTTTATCAAATCTCTCAGTTTTTATGTTCCTGCAATGAACGGATGCCATCCTGAGAATTTAACTTTCATCCTAAGTCCTCAATGCCTGGGCTAATTACAGAACTTACAGTCCACACCTCCCTCAGCACGTGCATGCAATTTTTCCAGCTGAATCAGTGTTAAGGACGACATGATGCGTGTGAGGAAGGTGGTCCCAGCACTACCTGAATGCCAAATAAAAAAAAAACAGGTATAACATGGGACCAGTTTACGAGACTTGTAAGACATCTTTGCACTTTCCTAATATGCTCTCTAATGTTGAAGCGCACCTGAATGAAGCCTGAATGCAGAGCCCAACGTGCAAGTGAACTAAACTTTCCCTTAGATATTAAAATAAAACAGACTGTCAGCACACACAACTGAAAAAAAAAAGAAGCAAGTGTACAGTCTGCCACAAAAGTTCTCAAGCCAGAGTTTCCATACAGCACTCGCACCATCTTTCACGCGACTTTGCTCGACTGTTTGCCCTCATTTATGCTTGCGCTCTGCCATCTTTGAACGAACACAGAACATGGAACACAAACTGAATATGGCATATATTAAATGTTTACTGCATTCTAATGACAAAGAAGCAAATTTCCACGAGAACAGAGCTTTTATACGCTATAAAAGGCAAAAAATTAATTATAAATGTCACTGCCAGCAGTCATTTTTCCAAGCAAACTGCATTAATGTCAGGTGGTTTTTTCTGCTTGCAGGTATCTATAGCTAGGCCACACAGACAACCACTTACGGCCAGTTATCATGGAGTCCTTAATGTTCTCAATGTTATCAGTCATGAGCTTGAATCAAGCGGCAGGAAAACCATTCCCTTTTGAACTCCAAATTTTTTTGCCATAAATTACATACGTTTCTCCTGAATGCAAGTCAAGAAATCCGCAATGAATAAAATATCCCAATTTTACAAAAGAGAAATTGTACGGAGCTCTGCTCTGTGTCCCTTCAAGAATGAATGAGCTAATTGAGCTAACAGGCCTGTGGTTGCAGCTGGGTAGCGGGCGTCTCTTGGTGAAGCTACCCTGTTAATTTCTCAGCATGAGGTCACGAACGAACAGCGTAATTCCTCCTAGAAGTGCTTAAATTAAAAACCAGCAACCAGCAGCGACCGTTGGGCTGAGTCCCGGCCTTGCACTCACCCCATTCAATGATACTCTGGCCAGAAAACTTTTGCCACATAGAGTATCCACAGCTATACACAGACCACATGAGACAAAAAAATTCGTTGCATAAAGAAAAATCTAAATATAGGACAAGTTAGTGCATAACCTGAATGATGCCACAACAGATTATGTCTGTACCTTGATACAAACATATCAAGTTGTATCCTGATACCCAGTAGTAAACAAAATTGCCTGCAACATATATTTCTTTGATGATTTATGTTCTCGATGCATGCAAGAAACTGGTATGTAGTGCGGGCCCATACCTGCACACTCCAAACTGCTTCGTAAAACGTCTCTGCTAGTAGTGAGCACAGAGACAAGGCCGGGCAGAAAGTGACGACAACGCAGCTGGTGGTCGTATTTTGTAAGACGCGCTGTACACAACAAAGGAATGCCGGCAGGGGAGCATTCCCGCCATGTTCACTCCGGAAGATATCCCAAATACTGGGCACACTCTAACTTTCACTGTTTCGTGTGTTTCACGCGCCGATTTCTTTGCAGAACCCATGGCTTCTTTTCACTATTTGAATACTGCAAGCTGACAAAGAAAGGCGTGGTACCATGGCACCTGGCTTTCCAGCTTATGTTTAACATGGCAGTGTTTAACATGGCACTGTTCAACATGGTCACTCTGCTCGGCCTTGATTCTTCCTCTCGACATGCACGCACCGACTGCTACTACTTCAAACCCTAGTGCAGATGCACTAACTGCTCAGCCAGTCCAGGAAAAGCAGCTGCATGTGCTCACTAACTACGCAAAACAAAACTAAAAGCAGGCTCGCATTTTGCAGGCGGGCAGCAATGGCCGTTACAAAAGGATAAAGAAAAAAAAAGAACGAGAAAGTGAAAACAGTAGACCTACTAAGGCAGGCCACTCTATATAAACTCAAAGTCACAGGAGGACAGAAGCACAAAAAGAAGGGGAAAAAAAAACCACGCCAGCAGCCGTGCCTTGGTTACCTGTGGATTAAGTTAGTTAGGGGCTCGATCAACTTTTTTCCCAGCCTAGGCTCAAGGGGGGTGAGGGCGCCAAACTGCAAAGGGAGACCGCACACAGACACGGTGTGCGTGTGTGCACTTTAAAATCCATTAGATGCACAAACAACCGGCCAAAGGGCCAGCACAACCTACGTAGTACACGAACACTTCCTGATCCGTTCTTTCAAGGCAGTGGTGAAACTAAGGCGCAAAATGTAAGCCGAGTATACAAGTCAAGAGGTCAATGAGTTCTACAGACCGTGTCGCATGTGCTCAAGTTCACGCAGACTTTTTTTTCTCATCGTCTGCAAGGTTTCTGCTGCTTTACGCTAAAAAAATAAAAGCAAAAATGCTGCTTTCAGGGGGACTTCCACAGGCACTCTGTATATGAAAAGGCTCAGACGTAGCTTCAAAAAGATACTTGTTATAGGAGCATCCAAAAAAAAATGTGGCATGTCCTACGGCTATCTCTCAGACAAAATTTTGCAAATGGTATAAATCAGACCCAGCATCAAAATGGAGGTCTGACGATTTATCTAGAAAGGAATTGAGTGGTGACTGGAAAAGAAAAGAAATAAAATGCTTCCTGAGCTGCAACAGCAAAAAGATTAGCCTTCATTTATCAAAGCCAACACAAGGTGCCCTTTCTAACATTACAATTTTTGCTTCAAGATTACATTGAAGAATAGGGCACCCAAGATAAACTACAGGTCTGACCTGCATGATATTAGTACAAGGGAATGGTTTTTATATTGTGTACCTGATGCTTGTATTGTTGTTTTTTTTCATTTACAAAATGCTCAATCACTGCCCCACACAAACATCAAACAGGAATGGCTACAAGTTGTGAAACAGATATACATCTTTAACCATCGCTTCCTTACATATACTTCCCAGTGAAGAACGTGGCCAAGTCTGCGCTTGGTAGATGCAAACCAAAGTTCGGCTCAAATTCAGCCGTGCAGCACACAAGCAGCAGCTTGCAACAATAGCAGCAGCAGCAGAGGTGGCATCACAAACAATGCACAAAGCACTGAAGCGTTGCATCGTAAGCTGGCCTGACACCAGCCAGCTACAAATCCGCATGACAGAAGCTACGGCGAAACTGTCAGCGTGTCAGGCACACACATGCTCAAGCGCAAGGCAAAAGCCGCCCACACAGCCGCTAACGACAGCACTATGTAGTAGTTCCCGAGGGAGGCACCGGGCGATCAAGGCATTAACGCATTGGCCATTACCTGCGTATTATGTTAATGAGCGGCTGACTCAACTTTCTACCCAGCCTGGGCTCAATGTAGGTCAGAACCCCAAACTGGATGGAGAGAGAAAGAGAAAGAGGGGGTGAGGGGGTACAGGTGGACCAGGACAGACAAGAGAGAGAGACAGAGCAAGGCACGACAATAGCCGAGACAAGACGCAGACAGACAGGCGTGCAACAAACACTGGCGGAGATGAGAAACAGCCCGAAAAGGAAGCCATCATCGCAGGTGGCAACAAGGTGAACACAGTCTGCCCACACAGCGCGCACATCCACCATGCTGTTATAATATGCTTGACAGAAAGGCAGGCTTTTTTTCCTATGCACAAAAATAAAAACAGAAGGCCAACAGTGAGAAACAGCTTCATCGCACTATGCTTCAAAGCTTAGCGGCAAAACCTCCTTTCTTTTCCAGTCACCGATGCGAAACACAAGAAAAACTAGGTTTGTGTGCATCCAAAAGACAATTCTGTCAGCAATTTGCAAGTAATACTTCCTTTTTAGTTTTTTTTTTCCTGAATAACTACAAATAGACAGGTGCTGACCAACACATCACTGCCAATAGTTATCACCGCGTCTCAACATAGTCCAGACGTAAACATACAGCAGTGGTCAAAAGACTTCAGGCCACAGGGTCAACTTTTGAGCCACTAATGGCATACGTAAAGCTCGACAAGTCCGCAAAGACATTAACAAGAGTATTCCTCCGTCTCCGGAGATTTTGAGCTTCGGGTGTTCTATAACTGCCCAACTACACAGCTCAGAAGCAAACCGTGCGGCTTTAAGGCTTTTTAATAAAGATGCACAACCGGCGGCAAAATAAGTCTGGGCATGCGACAGGCGGCCAGAATCAGATAAAACTGCATCGTCGCGGCGTCTGATGTAGCACCTCTGGTGTCGAGACATCGCGATGCACGTGCGCGTCCGTCCTTTCATGCTCGCAGCCCTGTCTCTTTCCTCGCCTGCAGTGAACTAGCTGACTGCATGCAGCGTTTAGCGGTAGGGGTCGCTTTCTTTATTCAGAGCGTAACGCTCGCAGTTCGGCGGGCGCACGTCAAAGTGCGAGCGTGAGGTAGCGAATAAAGAGAGGGGCCCCTACCGCCAAACGCTGCATGCTATCAGCTAGTCCACTGCAGGCGACAAAAAAGATATGGCTGCGAGCATGAAAGGACGCGCATGCGAACTGTGATGTTTCGACACCACAAGTGCGTCAGACGGCGCGACGATGCAGTTTTTTCTGATTCTGGCCGCCTGTCGCATGCCCCGACTTATTTTGCCGCCGGTTGTAGTAAACCCCTTGCAGCAGTGAACACACTATTATAAAGAAGGCAAAACTGATACCACTGTATTGCTGTGCTAAGATAACAGAAGCAGAACACACAGTTTCGGCACTCAACAAGTTATCACCGTCCGCGTTCCAGCAGCAAGGGTGGCTCATTCAGTACAAAAGCCAGGTGTGATATACCTGACCCAAAAGAAAGGTGCATTTGTGAGTGCCCCGCCATTACAGCATAGCCATTCCCTATTCCTCATTCCTATTTTTTTTGGTACAGTTCACAGCAAAAGTTTATGGGCGCTGAAAGAAATTGATTCTAGCACAGCTTTACAACTCGGTCACTTGATGCAGATACCAGCGGATAGAGATTGCATGTCCCCTCACATCTGCAAGCGTTTCAGGTGATTAGCTTTACTGAAAAGCACGGATAAACATTTTCTTCCACAAATCCACGTCAAAGAAATCTGTTCCTCATTTCTTCGAGGGCACTTTCCACACATGAAAACTACAAACTTGAAATAACAACTACCAAAAATGAATTAGAGCATAGCAAGCGTTATTAATAAGCCTTTTCAAAGTCTAGGATTTCTGCGTCTGTAATCAACAAAACAAGCTTTAGGCACAAATGTTAATGAGCACTGTTTTTTTAAAGTATGAACATGCATTCAGAAGCAAGCGTTCCCCCTCCACCCACCCCAACACTTTTTATAGAAATACTAGACTTGCAACTTCAGTACTGTGCATCCTGGCTGGATATCTCTGTAGCTATGGGCTTTCTTTGAGAGAATTTTTCACCAAAGTGAAAATAACTTTAGCCTACAGTAACCAACAGCACGCCAACATGTCACGGCTTTTTCTGTAATACACAGACTCGAAGCCTCACACAGCAGCATTCACACAGCCCATAGCATCCCGTTAAAAACTGCAGCAGAGTCTATATTTCGCAAGGAACGTTTCACAAACAGCTACGTTAGTACTTTTAACAACCAAATTCTCACTATCTGTTGGGAATGACGCTGCACAAAATAAGTTCAGGCTGATGAACACAAGTTCTAAGCTCAGCTTGTTGCTCAAACAGCTCAACAAAGAAAGGTTGCCACTGTTTTTGTTTCGGCACGACAACCCAACTGGTACACAGTAAGGAAAAGAGTCCTCAGGAGTCACAGGTATGTGCATAAGTTACATTAGCATTCACTTCCTCCTATTTTCTGGTTTCATATTTTCGCTTCTTTACTCTTCTTGATCCCCTTCCTAACTTCCTCACAGGCTGCCAATTAGTAATAATCAGTGCAAGTTTTAACTTATGTCTACGCTTTCTTAGTAGACTTGTTTTGATCACTCTTAAGTGTAGGCTACCAACCAATGCTCCAAACTTTCACTCAAGATCAATCCAATTTTTTTCAAACCACTTAAACAGTCAGACTACATCATTTTCTTGATACAACACAGATATTGGTAGGTTGATGTATGTAGACAAGTTGCCTTAGCATAACATGAGATTATAAGACATGAAAGTGGCACTCTCTTCAACCCTGTCCTCGCATTACGTTACACTGCCCAACGCAACAAACATTTTCAAAAGGCTGAAGTGCAGTCACAGCCTCAGTCGACCAAACACTGTCTGCTCACCAACTTGATGATCTTGATCAGCATCCAGTTGTTTGTAGAGCTGGTCATCAACTTGAAGAAGACTGGGGCCAGTGACAGGTAGTTCTTGGGGTTCTTCCGTGCCAGCTCACAGATGACATTCACTGAAGCTGACTGCACACCTGCACACAGAAAAAAAAAAAAAGTTAAAGTGGATCTCTGGACCGCAATTTTCCAGCTTCTGATAAAATTTTTCTTGACCCTGAATTTGCTGTGCTCTGATGCGCAAGCGTAATGGTGGTCTCCATACCCGGGTCTGGATCTTCAAGTTTTTCCTTGAGTCGTGGAAACGCAGGCCTCAAAGCATCCGGAAACCGGAGGAAAATTTTATACATGAGCAGCACCGCCTTCTTGCGCAGATACGGCTTTGTGGACGTGAGCTGGAATGCAGGGACAACAACTCATATGTTGCACCAGACATCTAGTATGTGCAAGAGCTATGAATAAATAAAAAAAATTAACATAAGATAGGAACAACAACACTTGGCCCACTTCAATTCCACCTTGAGAACACAGCGCTTGCAGACAAAGGACCTTTGGTCCTTTGTCTGCAAGCGCTGTGTTCTCAAGATGTACCCCAACCAACTCGCCCAGCAACAAACCTTGTTCAATTCCACAACAGGCTTCCCCCAAGAAAGCACTCTTCATCAACACCAATCCGAAGCGTTATATGAGCCAACCCATGTACTACCCGAGGACAAAACTCTTCAGGACATGTGAGCCATAATGAAAGCCAATACCTCCGTCATTAGTACGAAAGCTCTATTCCGGACGTACCAACTCCGAGCAACAATCTTTTCTTGCTTTGTGCTCCGAACTAACCCGAGCTTACCCAAGTTACTCGGGCGAGCTCGGGTTAGTTTGGAGGATCGTTGCGCAAGCTGCAGCCAATAGGAGGAAGCTCGGGTAAGTTCGGTGGATTGTCACGCCAGCTGTAGCCAATGGGAGACAGGTGGCAGTTAAATCAAGGATTGGTCGCAACAAGTTGCTCTGGAAGAGCAACGTGGGTCGCACCGTTCTTACCGGTGGCTGTGATAGAAACAGCCACCTGTCAGTGCAGTGGTGCATCACTTAACCGCAGCACTACTGCACTGGTAGTGGTATGAAAACTCGTCGTGATCTATGAATGTTAAATAGAGAATCCAGTTCAGCATATAAGGGCATTTACCCACTAAAGCCCTTAAGACGGAGCATAAATGTCCCCTGCTTATGCAAGTGTACTTGGTTAGCTCACTTTATACCCCTACCACTTTGTTAACTAGTTCCTCAAGACCACACCAGTGGAGACGAAAAACTGGCTTCAGTGCTGTAATGCGTGATAGTGAAATAACGTGGCCACTGACAAACAAAGCCCCTATGCGCCAAAACCACTTTTTGCGCGACCTCAAGACTTTTGGCCTCGACAGTACATGTGGCTGGTGCTTAAAAGTGAAATGAGGACTTTGGTAGTGCTCGCACAAAAAGGACTCATTATTTTTGAAATAGTAATAGTAATACCAGTGTTAGATTGTGTTACCTCACACCCAACATATAAGCTGCCAAATTCCAAATGTGTAGGCAAAAAAATTTTACTGCATGAAAAAAGCGACTAACATGAATCGGTTGCAGCGTGAAGTGGTTGACTGCACCAATAATGGCTAGGTCAGGAAACACCATGGACGCATGTTTGGTTTGGTTTGGTTTATAAGAGTTTAACGTCCCAAAGCAACTCAGGCTATGAGAGACCCCGTAGTGAAGGGCTCCAAAAATTTCGACCACCTGGGTTTCTTTAATGTGCACTGACATCGCACAGTACACGGGCCTCTAGAATTTCGCCTCCATCGAGATTCGACCGCCGCGACCGGGATCAAACCCGCGCCTTTCGGGCCGGCAGCCGAGCGCCATAACCACTCAGCCACCGCGGTGGTCCATGGCAGCATGTGATAAGAATAAATGAGGAAAATCACTACCATGGTGCTCTGCCCAGAAGTCAGCACAGCCCCATCAAGTGGCTCATGGCCACTTGATGGGGCTATAACCCCATACCATCAGCTACTTTCGTCGACGAAAATAGTTTATCCTCCTCCTCAGAGAAAGACCATCTAGACACTCACTAGCGTCATCACATCATTGGCCAGATCACGGGCCAGGTCAGCCGTCACGAAGCAGGCCAGGCCACTCATGGCCGTGCCAGAGTCGTACATGCCTTGACTATTTAGGTCCTGTAAAACAACAGCAGTACGTCAAGCTCGGAAAGTTCTAGCTACGGCTCAAAGGCGCATCGCAAAGAGAAGACCATACCTTTCGAATCATGTTAGTGGTGAGCATAAGGACATCTGTGCCTTCGTGGAAGCTTTGAGACGCGGCCAGGTAACCAATACGCTGTGGACAACGAGAAAAAGAGTTCAACGTAAGCTTTATTCTCTCTTGGAGAAGGTCACCTCTTATATTCTTAAACTTCCTTTCAATAAGACCAAGAAACAAGAGATGCTTACACAGTTACTACAAAGTAAAAAATTTCACATCTATGCAGGTTCATTAGTCACAGTGATTTGCATCATCAACCCCATTTCAACTTCTGTGCTGGTTTCTTTTCAATCAGATGACATTATGTACATTGGAACATAACGGTCAATTCAAACATATAAACACAGAGCATTCTGGTACATGCTATAGCCATAATTAGGGCATTAAAAAATTAAACATCCACCCACTTTTGAAGCAACTGCAAACCTCTTTTTAGGACATGTAAAGTACATCCTTCAGTGATCAGCAAGCATCACAACAAACAGTCCTGAATTACATGCGGTCACGGTCACACACCTAAGCTGCCATTAAAGACAAGTTGTATGCTGGACAGCTCAATGGTTTCCTACAGCATCACATACTGCAACACAACTAGTGAAGAAACACTCTCCATAACTGAGAACCTTCCACCAGGCAAAAGCAAATGCAGGCGTGCATTTACCCGCTTGAAAATCTGTGTATGCAATTATATACTTAAAAATGCTAACAAAAATGCCCTGAAAGCGTAACACTGACATGTTCACACAAATGAAGTGCAGTTCACCTTGTATGTAAACTTTGTTGAGCTCATGACTTCAATAATGTTGAAGGCTGCCCAGCTGATGTCGTAACCTAACATTTGGAGCTGCAAGAAATACAGGGAGAAAAGCCACATAGAGTAACTTCAGAATTCACTAACCATAGTTTATCAAAACCAAATTTCCTGGCATTGCCCCCGAAGTTGCGCCACCAAATCTGTCCAGCAGAAGCCATTCTACCACCGAGTCCAATGACCACAGTGTCCAATGACTACAGGCACATATCTGACCTAAACAGCTTGCAACAACTTGCAAGCCCAGACCAAGGGCAGAACATCTTAAGTAACGGAATGACTGCAAATAGTGTGCAATCACAAACCACGACAAAGCCCCGGGAAACCTCCCCAACTTTTCTGAAATATTTTAAACCCTAGAGTAGCACTTGCTTTATATTTTAATTAAATAACTAGCAAACAAGGCACCTAATACTTCCATACGTAAAAGTCCAAGGCCTTCATATACCAAAGCATTTAAAACCCGCACACATCTCAGAAGAGAAACAAACATGTTCCATTGTACCTGGTGCCACACGTAACTTGTGACATATTTGCAGAGTATGACCTTTGTAGCAGTGGTCATTTTAATTGTTACTCTCACCCCTCATATGCTAATAAATGCACAAGCCAAAGCACTATGTTCTGTATGCTTAACAACAGCCGCATAGTTTCCATCTTGAGTTCTCACTCACATATCTTTAACAGCTGGAATGACATAAAGCAAGACAGCATAAGTGCTCAATGGGTCAACCCACGAGCCACCCTCATTTCACAAATGGTTGGTTCGTCTCTTATGTGCGTGACTGAGCGGTATTCCACAGGATCACAATGTCAAAACTGTCATTAAATGCAGCAGATGACTACATAAAATTAGCCATCAGAAAGATATAAGATATTGGCACAGAGCTTAAAGCAATGAATAAAACATAGGAGAAAAAGTCCAAGTTTTAAGATTGGGAAAGGCAGCTTGCCAACACATTAGGAAATAAAGAAGTTAGAAATGGGCTTTATCGCTGATGTATATCATCGATAAACCCCAGCTGTAAAGGTAGCTGTATATGACAATTTATACGTCAAAAGACATAGCAGTAACCACTGACAAAGAAAACTCGAGCTGGCACCTCCAGGCAGCAGAGGTTGAACACAAAATAACGTAAAAAACTGCATCGATCAAATTTACAGTATCGAATGTTCACCACATTATGCGCGAACCACAACTCAAGGCACCCTATACGCAAGATGGAAGGTAACCCAGCCGTCACCAAAAAACGTTTTCATTTCAACATGCGACAATGTGCAACAAGCAAGGTTGCAAATCCAATTTTTATAGGTATCTTTGCAGGAAGTACAAAACACAGCGTCTGTAACAAACATGTGACCTCAACTTTTGCTTCCAAGCTACTGCTCCCTAAGCTGCCTCTGGGTGCTGATAAGTTAAGGGACCTTTATCACGCTTACTGAAGATATATCTGCTGCACAGGACATGAAAACTGAATGCACAATCTTATCCTCCTACACACAGAAAACGATGCGTTGCTCACGTAAGCTAGCTTTGCAACAGCATTCGCCTTGACAGACATATTTTCCTGTCGCAGCTCTTCCTTGATTTCGTCGATGCATTGTGAGATGTATTTTGTCTGAAAATAAAACAAACAAAAAACGCGGTCAGTGTACTCGTCACGTTACTGAACCCAGCGACGAGTAGCGATAAGGTAACACTAATTATCAGAGTGAATAGTGTAATTGAATTAAGGTTTCAACGGCCCACGGCAGCAAATTGGTACATTCGCTGCGCTCCTTACGCAGGCAAAGATTTATTGAAACATAAAAACAACCACAGCAACCTTAGCGCAGGCTGCAGAAAACAAGACCGCCACTTCCAAGTGTCTTCGCTTGAACCGGGAAGTAACGAAACCAGTTCACCATGCTACTAATACTGATAACAAGGAATTCTAAAGCCAGTGCTCATTAAAGCAAGCCAGACAAACACGAACACATTAACCCGGGGGGAGAACCAGCGACTTGCTCTAGTTGCATGGCTAGCACAAGCAAATTACGGGAACACACGAATGGATTCCGATGAGACATGACATACGGAATGGAAGCCTCTGCTGATCGCTTTAAGCTTCAAAGTATGCGCTGCATGCACTTTAACAGTGAGAGCTGTCAGAACGCTGTACAGCTGTCAGGCACCCGAAACCTAGCAGGATCGGCCTTTCAGGCAGGTCGCCACAGGGGCTAAAGTACAAATAAACTAGAGCAGGCGCACGGCGACCAATAAATCGCAGCGCTCTTGACGCGACGGCCGTGCTCGTCACGTCGCATCGTGCAGGCTACTGAAAAGTGACGCCGGCGTGAAGACGGCAAGGAACGAGCCAAGAGCCGCCGGGCCTTTAACTAATCGCGCAAACTCTGCAACCTGACGCCCAGAAATATGGACTAGGCCTCCTCCCAGCCGAGCGAAAAGGGGAGTTTTCGACGCCACAGATCTCACCTCGTTCTCCTTGTTGTTTCTTATTCCGCGGACAAGATCCGTCAAATTCTTGTCGAACATACGTTCGATGTTACCCTTGACTTTCCTTAAGGCCATTTCTTACACTCGGTGATCGCTACATGAAGCTTCTAAAGTCGAAAAACAAAAAAAAACCTAGCCAACACAAGCGCCCGACCGACGGACCGTCTTGCGTGGACCGACAGAGATGTCACGTGACATCCAGGTCGTTTACTGCCGCCCCCTGACGATCTTCCAGAGAAGTTGCTACATTGAAAAACTGCTTGGGACTGGCAGGAAGACTGGTCTACGTGCGAAACCAATGAATTCCTCATGCGTTATGCAAGTCCAACGCTTTATTTCCTTCAAATTTTTTCCTCGTCGTAAGTACAAACAGCACGTTCATATTAGTTCCCCGCTACAACACACACGATTCTTGGGAAACAGTGCTTTTCAAGTGTGTGTCGTGCGTACATTGGAGAAGCCCATTAGCGCAGCGTGCAAGATATAAATAATAATAACAATAAAAAGTACTTACAGAGTTTTCATTGGAGAGGCATCGTTCACATTTTAAATAAACTAACTAAACGATATCGCTGCTGCGCGGTCCGCTAACAGGCAGGCATCTTTCATTTCGACAAAAACACAATTTTTTTTTACTGACACTTTTTTTTTTACTAATGGCTACATTGCACTTGACAAGCTTGAGTCCACGCCCCGAAAATGTGTAACCGCCATGCATAATCTCTCAGAAGCGAAGGATTCAAACCGTAAAAATACGCTTTTGTAACATGGTGAAGCACGCTTTAATGCTTGTTTTGAATTCAGCCTTTCTTTGGTGTGGTGCGTCATATAGGTTATCAAGTTGCTCTCCTTCATTCAATGGGGCTTTTATTAGCCAGTTTCTTAATTTGATCACTTTATTCGGGCTAAAACCCAAAAATTTGCGCTCGAACGAGTGCAGTGCCGAGGCCGGAGCCCCGCCGCCGCGTGCTGGGGGCTGAACCACTTCTATTCATTGCGCATGCGCAGAGGTGGGACACCCCGCCCCGTCCCGACCTCACGGCGTCAAAAACATAAACGCACAAAAGGCGCCGCGGCAGCAAATCACAAGGTGTGCGCGGTTCCTGGATAGCGGCTGCGCGGCGTCGACGCCAAGCTGTTGCTGTGGGCATCCCCGCGCTCTCGGTGCTCCCGGCCTGCGGCAGCACGCGCCGCGACACGGCGCCGCTTGCGTCTCTTTCAAAGGATCACCGATCCCAGCTTGAAAGGTAACCGTACTACTTTGTCCAGTGATCGTTAGCTAGACTGTGTGGAGCTTTGGCGCAGAGGGCGAAGTCAGGGGTTGACGCCCTGTCTACCATGTGTTTGGGAACAAAGCAAGCGAGCGTTATATTAATTAGTTGTCTGAGAGAAGTGACCTTTGTTTGCCACTTCGGTCGTGATGTGAGAGCTTGATGATCAGGTCATGCGAAACGTTTTGTCAGTTGTCTGTTTATTTCATGTGCTGTTCCGATAAGTACACTTGTGGCACACGTTTCTAGAGCCGGTGTGAAACGATAAAGTTGAAGAAAAAACTAAGACCGCTTCAGTGAACTGCCATGCTTAAGGTTAAATTTAGTGCAACGGACGTGCAGTCAATGCCGAGTGTCGTGCGCAGGTGAGAATATGAACAACTCGACCGCAGTCGGGAACAACTGAAGTGGCCGCTCGCTTTAAAACACCCTGTCGTGATGGGCGCACTGAATAAAAGTTAATGATGCTGTCTGCTACATCGTCTCGCCGCTAGGGCAGCAGACGGCGCTAGAGTCGCCGGCTTGCCGCGACGCGGTCTATTGACCGTCTGCTCCCAGAATGGGCAAATGAGTCACTGCGGGCAGCCGCACAGAGTATCACGGTTTTCCCGCGGGGATTTGCACCGCGCTCACAGGTCTCCCGCCGTTACGGTTTCAGGAGGTGTCTCCTTTATGCCCATTTTTTTCCCCGCCTATTTCGAGGCCCGCTGTCCTTTTGAAATGTGTCGCATTGGAGAGCCATCTCGCGAGCCTGTTTTTGCCTCATATAAAAAATAGATGTGAAAACATCGCAAAGCAATATAAGTAGTATTAAATAGGCGAAATACGTTACTTTTACACAGTGTGTTTACAAGCCATGCCAGCTATTCAGATTGTTCTCGGACATTGAAAACGCCAAGGCCAACACACCACCATAGGCTGGGCACTGAAAGCTGGCTTTCCTGCAAGCTTACTGTTATTGCAGAAGAGCAAACTTTACGTTCGTATGTTCGCAGGAAAAAAAGATTGTTTATAAAAAGCAATTTTGTTTCTATGGCTGAAGATAGCCAGCATTTTGACTGCAACACGTGTTTAGCGATCTTTTTACCTGTGTTTGATTCTGCTATTTTTGTTATTAAATTTAGCAACTGGCCTGGCACAGACACCTGCTCATCTGTCTTGAGCGCGCTTGTGACAATGGCGACTGCTTGGCGGGCCCGATATACCTCTTAGAGCCAGGAGAAGTTAAATAAGATCCTAGGAAATATGAATGCACGATAAGATATGTTGTTCCGATCTGCAGATTACTCGCGAATGATGCTAGTGTACATCCGGGTGCACCGTTCGAGCACTCTAGACAAATGTGTGGACGTCTGTACATTGCGTATACGGTTGCCGCGGGTGTCACAATCAAAAAAGAACTAAAGGTCATTTGGCTAGGCTCACAAAATACGAAACATCCGTTTATGACGATCAGATACAGGTCCTTTTCTGAAACGTGCTGACCTGAAGGTTAATATTTCATGTCTATAAAGATTTCTGTCCCATTCTATATCCAGAAACAAAATTATGGCACCAACCATTTGGATCTAAATGCTTACATTTGCAGCTCGCGCAATATCAAACGTTAATTTTGCTACAGGGGTTCTAATAGTTCGAAAAAGACGACCTTGTCATCCCAGTGGTGCTTTATTTATTATTACAACCTATCCTATTTAAATGGCAAGAGAAACCTTTGTATCTACTCTCATTACTGCATGAAATCCGCATTCGTGTGCCCTATACTTGTCTTACCATGCTTTTTTTTTCTGCATACGTAACCCTGGTGGCGGGTTCGGCCTTTTTGAAGCGAGCATATTTTTTCTGTGGCCAGAGCACACATGTTCGTGTAGAAAAAAAAACTGTTTCAAACAGGATTTCACAGCCACCATGTATTCGAGCCAGGGGAACAACACCGCGTCATCTTCCTTGGACGACTCCCTAAAAGCGATCAAGGTGAGCGAACGTCTGTACAGTGTACACGCTGCCCGCTGAAATATTTTTGTTCCATTATTTTCAGTTTTGTCTTGAAAAATACGCCGTGAGCGGCCGATCAGTGTTCACTGCACGGTCAGCCTCTGCCCTCATTTTCCACATTACGTATAGCGCCTTTCGACTAACCCCCCCCCCCCCCCTCCCCCGTTTCAGTGTGTTGAACGACAGTATGGAACGTCTTCACAGATTTGTCTTCACACATCTTCGTGACTGCGTCTGGCGCAGGAGTGCATTAAGTGGAGATCAGTGACAGTGTTATATGACCTGCAGTGTACGTAATCAGCTGGTTAATAATGACCTCGGATAAAAAGAAAGTGGTAGTGTTTTAACGCAGTTAAATCGAGTAGATACGCGAAAGCAAGGGGTGCGACCTTGCGTGAAAGGTGCGAAAGCAAGGAATATTGAAGGTGCCAAGGTCACCCTCAAGGTCACCCGCCCATTGGCTGCAGCTTGCGCGACGCTCCTCCGAACTAACCCGAGCTTACCCGAGTTACTCCGAGGCTTCACGCAAGATTCTTGGTAGAGACTGTGTTAGTGCTTTCCCAATAAAATTTCACATACAGTCAATGCAGTTCAGGTTCAGACAGTGGAGCGGGTGGCGTGATCCAATCCAGCAATCACAGTGTGACACGCCATACCTCTTATTTACTCTCCCTCCCCCTCTTGATCTTGATTGGTGACTGCAGTGTCCCTCTCGCCACCCGTCGCCTCCCACCCACTCTTTCTATTCCCTCTCCAAATTCAATGTTCACCAAAGAGCAGCGAGATATTAGACTGAGTTCATTTATCTTTGGCATCTCTTTCCTGCTATCTTTTGTGTCTCTTTCGTATTTATTTATCTTTTTGTCGTCTGCCTTTCATTTCACTTGCTTCCTTTCTTTCTTGCTTACTTCCTTCCTTTCTTGCTTCCTTTCTTTCTTTCTTTCATTCTTTATTTATTTCTTTACTTCTTTCCTTCTCTCTTTTTTTGCTTCTTTTCTTTCTTTCTCTTTCTTTCCTTTTTCCTTTCTTTCTTTACTTCTTTCTCTCTTTCATTGCTTCCTTTCTTTCTTTCCTTCTTTATTTCTTTCTTTCTTTACTTTTCTTCATCTCTTTCCTTACTTCTTTCTTTGCTTCCTCTTTCCTTTTTTCTTTCTCTGTTTATTTCTTTCTTTCTCTCTTCCTTTCTTTTCCTTCTTCTTTTATTTCTTTCTTTCTTTACTTCTTTCTTTGCTTCCTTTCCTTCTTTCTTTCTCTCTTTCTTTATTTCTTTCTTTCACTCTTTCTTTCTTTCCTTCTTTCTTTGCTTCCTTTCTTTCCTTCTTTCTTTCTCGCTTTCTTTCTCTCTCTCTTTCTTTCCTTCTTTCTTTCTTTATTTATTTCTTCCTTTACTTCTTTCTTTTTCTTTATTTCTCTCTTTCTTTCTCTCTTCCTTTCTTCCTTTCTTTCTCTGTTTCTTTCTTTCCCTTGAGCTTCTCTGGCGCTTCCCCGAGGCATCCTCTCCACCGTATGCTGCGTCGCAGGACTGCGAGCTGCCTGCCGACGGCTGCGCGGCGGCCGCCACGGACGGCGAAGAGGAGGAGGGGGAGGACACCAGCGCCTCCTCCGTCGGCCGCGTCTACCGCATCAACCTCAGCCTGCTGCCCGTGGCTCTCACCGAGCTGGTGGCGCTCATGGCGCTCGCACTGGTCGCCTACGCGCTCAGGTGGGGGCCTCGTCCCGGAAGGCCATTTTCCGTATTTAATGGCGACAACCACGCATAGGCGAACGAGTGAGCCAAACTAACTTTAATCAGAGAATGTTCAAGAATTCCGCCGCTGAGTGGAGTCCTCAGTAAAGCACATAGAGTTTCTTTTTACTATTAACTAGAGGGAAAGCTGGCGCCCCGCCTATGGGAGTTTGCATGGAGCTGCCTAGAGACCACCTGTACCACCATGGGCGCTGTAAGCATCATGGGGCGGACTGCTACCGACTGCAGAACTAAAACGTTTGGTCAAAAATAATAAAAAACAAACTTTGTTCGATAATCAAGAATTTCTTATCATTCAATATCCTGTCTATAAATTGTAACAAACGAGCAGAAAAGCACGTGAATGCAAATTTTGAGCAAAATAAGCAATGGCTTGCTCTCCTATTGGACAAGCATTGCAGGCCACAAAAGCTAATATTTCGTGCTTAACAGGCGCACTTCAGAAAAGAAATAAGTTTTTGAAAAAAAAATGTTGTCGCTTCAACATTTTAAAAGCTTTTTCCACAACATTTCGGAAAACAAAAACCTTTTACTGGCGTCGTACGCTGTTGCGTTTTCGCTACTATGGCTTTTGCACACTACTTTTACGCCGAAGTAGTCTGCGCGCGGAGCGCGCCGTGGATACGGAATGGGACAAATTAGTAACGCCACTTTGTGTTTCTGAAAAAACCTACTGTCCCGCATCAAGTAGCTCATCGCCCCATGATGCCCTGCGCGCCCATGGAGATTCAGAAGCAGCGCCGCCAGCCTTCCTTCTAGTTTATAGTAAAAAACTCTATGGTAAAGTACCCCCACAGGCCCTTGATAACATCCATGACCGCTGAGTGAGGCTTAGCTGGAATTCTAGCGTCTATGTGAGGGCAAAAGCGCGCTAACTGTGACGACTTAATGAGGAGCTGGAACGTGCGATAGCACTCGGGCACTTGACCTATGCTGCCCATAGAGCTTCGAAGGGGAGGGGGGGGGGGGAGAGGTGGAGGTTACGAGTAGAGGCGCGGAAACTTTCGCGCGAATCGCAAACCGCTTTGACGAATGATATCCAACATGGGTCCATGTAGCGACTGGTGGTTTCACGGAGTCCACTCCATAAAACGATATTCTGTGATGACCCGCTCGCAGGTTGGTTTAGGGTAGGCGCACTCGAATCACGGGATAGCCGATGGCATGTTCTCGTAATCCGGGAGGAGGCCGTTCTCATCGGTCAGAAATCCAATACGTGATCCAAAGGTTGTGACGTCACTTAGCTTCTTGTTGGTGCGAAGCACACACTGCTAGGACGAAGAGGATGTGCGACGACGCTGTAAACTTGCAACGACTACTCCTCAGTGAACGTAAACATAAACCGGTGCTCAGGACTGGCTCGGCGCCGGTGCCGCTGACGGAGCGGCTGTTCCGTTGTGACGACCCGGACCTGTCGTGGCCCCAAAGCCCGCTGGCCGCCGTCGCCGAGGACTCCCTGGCCCTGGCCCTGCTCGGGGCCGGAACACTGTACGGGGCCTGCGCTGCCCTGCCCCTGGCCGTGGTAAGTGCAGTCTCTGCAGCGGTGTGGTGGGCCACGTGAAATGAAGCCACGTGAAGTGAAGTGTACGCAGCAGACCGAGGTCGTGTTCAACTGAAGACAGCCTGTTGCGGCAGAAAAAGAATGTATGTGGTGTTGTTGTGAGGCCGCAGGTGTATGGCAAGCGCCAGTTCTCTGATAGTGGTGGTATAGTTGCCAAGGGGAAGGCAGAATTAGCCTGTTTTTTTTTTCAAGTTTAAGTTTAATGGCTACATAAGGTTAGTAGATTTGAACAGAAATATGTTTCATAGTGAAACGATGTATTAACTTGCAATAATTACGTCGGTCAGTGCCCCGCCTGTGTAAATTAGTTTGAAAAAAAAAATGAATGTACCTCCTACCACTGCCACATAAGGTCAGTGACCTCTGAGATCTCCGGAGGAAGATCATTCAACATAAAGTGCTCTGCTCGGGTCTCCTTGCGACTCGAGGAAATTAACGAGCAGCATTAAATGTGCTGTTGTAACCAAGATTACCCGCTCGGCGTGACACATGGCATAAAATGAAGCGCAGGCACCGCCTGATGTGCCGGCACAAAAAGTCGTCTACGCCAAATAGCGCTAATACCTTGCGGTGAAAGCCCTTCTAACGCAAGGTCTTCCTCACGTCTGCGCGCACGTCAAGGACTTGTTCTCGACCTTTCGTCGTGAGATACTGCGGATACAATGTCCACTTGATAGTAAAGCACAAAATATAAAGCTGCACAGCTGGCGCGTGGCAGAAAGAGGATGTTGCACAATACTCCTAAAATACGTCTATCACAGCGCATATTTTACGCATTTATGCAAGCCTACTCTGCGAACATCCCGCCCTCAAACCTATCCTTTTCCGTCGCCTGACCCTACGAATTTCTAGGAATGTTCAACTTGTACGCGCCAAAATATGCGAGCCATTTTCTTTTTTGTTTTGTTTTGTGCCTTCCAATTCTATGAACATTGGGAAGTCGCAGGAAATCATGCATACGAAGTCATTGAAGGTCAAAGTCATAGTTAACACTGCAAATAGTCATGAAAGAAGTTTATTAATCGTTCCCACTCCTCTCCCAGTACTCCTGCTTGAAACAGCTTGTTAATAAATTTTAAAACCCACTTAAAAAGCAAGCAATCAAGTTGATAATAATCAATGTAATCAAGTCGATAACAGTGTGCGAGAACAGCGTGCCATGACTATGCTGTACCTGCGCAGATCGTGCTTGGCGAGCTGGGCCAGGCGGCGTTCTCCAGACGCAGCCGCAAAGTGGTTCGAGCCGGGTGTGTTGGCTGCAAGATGCACCAGTTGACCCGCAGGATGCTCCGCCACACCGGTGGGTGGCGCATACTGATACTGCCGCTCTCAGAGTTCTTTACAACTTTCACTTGCGAAAGTCTGGTCAGAATCTGAGCTTGTCCCGGGAACAGCTTTTGGAGGTTAGCAGACGGAGGCACCACCTGTGGGCTCTGGTGTCAGTTATCAATGGCGCTTTTAAACTTATCAATGCCCGTGTCTTCAGCGCTTCAATTTAATGCCGGACGTAACTAACTGATAATATCCAAATTTTTAAAAGAATAAAATTAAAAGCCTTAGCGGATAAAAAAAATGTGTCGTCGGCCGTAAACTTCGCCCATTGGTTGGAGGAAAGTGACGTCACCAAACCGGAAGTGACGTCGTTTCTTATAAAGGCATCAACAGTTTATAATGCTATCGCAGTGGCGACACATAAGGTAATTAGGCGTCCCTATGATTTTTTTTTTTACCTACGTGTGCCCCCGATTTTTAACCATAGAGGCTACGGAAAGTTTCTTGAATCTCGATGGCTACGTTCAAGTGAACTGGCAGCGATAAGGTAGTGGACCTGAAGCTCACAACTTACAGCAGCAGGGGGCAATATGAAATATGCTGCTTAAAAAAAGTAATCAGTCATCGAATCCTGGAGCGGTTACAGCAGTAGGGGACAAGATGAAATATGCTGCTTAAAAATAATAATCAGTCATCGATTCCTGGAGCTGTAGTTAGTGTGCAATATCAATGTCTAGCTGAGTGAGTTTATGTAGTGCCTTGAAAGGGCCTTAGTTGTATTGTCTTGCAAATGTGCAGCCACCTCTATTTCTCAAGTTGAACTGAGTTTGATTACAACATTGATGACAGTGATGATTCGAAAGCCTTCTGTTAAGTCTTGCTCTTGCATGCAATGCTTTGCAGATACCCTTCCCTCATCAAAAGTTTCAGTTTGATCGAAGTCCACGCAACGATGCACATGCAGGCCTGTACCTACTGGGTGCTCTGTGCACCAGCGTGGCGGTGGACTTGCTCAAGCGGGCCGTCGGTGCGCAGCGCCCCTACTTCCTCAGCGTGTGCCAGCTGAACCGCACCTGCGAGCCGGCGCACCGGGAGACGCGGTACTACCGCAGCCACTTCTGCCGCGCCGCACACGAGCCGGAGGACGTGGCCGACCTCAGGGACGCCAGGTGGGCGCCATCGTTGCGCACGGCGACTCTGCGACCCGAAACCCTAGCCGTTGCTCAAGCTGTCATAACGGCTGTCACACTTGGATGAGGGGCTGTGCTCCCGTCTTTCTAAAAGAAAAAATATCGTTGGAGGCACTTAGATATCTCTTCATTGCGGGACGGCGAAAGCCGTTTGCGACCCATTGCACTGATTTGAATTTGCCGCGCTTGACTTCATTTCACGACAGAGGAGAAGAGCAGCTTGAGCAAGCGTGGCGCCACGTGACCTAGGTCACGTGCCTAGGTAGGTCACGTGACCTAGGTGACGATGTAACGGACGGACGGACACCGCGAGGTCACGTGACCGGACGGACGGTCGCCTCGAGTATGAGCCATTAAAGGCTTTCGCCCTAAACAAAAATTCCAAAACATGGCAGCTTTCTGGGAGCAACACAGCTGGATCGAGACGGTTCTATTCCTCTTCACCCACTGTCCATGGCTAAAGCACGACCGTATTCCCTTGCCATCCGCGAGACGGTCCTTTCTGAACGGAGGAGGTGAATGGAATAGAATCGCAATACAAGCATAATGTTACGCGAATATGCAATAAATATGGCCACGAAGAGAAGGTAACACCAAAGCGACCACTCCCAACTATTTTCTTGAATTGTTTGAGAGCAGCGTACATTAGGTGATGGCTATCAGCATGCATCTGGCTACTGCATGAGAACTCTACACAGGAAAGACGGTGCTGTTTACAGAGTGGCCTGTTTGTTCTTTGTTGGTGTGCCCGCTTATGCATCGCAGTTTACTAGTGTGAGCGGAAGATTACACGAGGTGTTGGCATGTCTTAGCCTAAGCCGTTCCCGACCACGCTTAAACTTGCGAGGATAGACTATGCATAAATGGCCATGAAACCACCCAGCTGCTGTGAGCTAGCTGCACGCAACTAGCGTGCAGTTTTCAAGCGCGCAAGCGTGCCCGGCCACTTGAGTTACTTGACAGCAAGTGAAGTGACTAACTACAGTGTTGTTCTTTCTTTCCTTGTGTGCTGCAGCATGTCCTTCCCCTCATTCCATGCCGCTCTCATCACGTACGCCGCCGTCTATGTCATGGTAAGTGCTGCTTCGAGGTTTTGTTTCTCATCGTCGAACCGTGCTGAGGAAAACCTATCGTTTAATTAAGTTGCCTGGAGAAATTCACAGAAGGTTGTTTAGTACTGAGTAAAATAAACTGTTGAAGTGACAAGTAATTTTATTCAGCTCAACAATATGTTCACGTTCGTGGGCACGTAATAACATACGACACGATATTTGCTGCGCTATTATATTCTTGTTTTTATGTAACTAAGGGAAATGGACGCCGTACCCGCGTCTAATCCTTCAATTTCGATGTTAAACAGCCATCATCCCCTTGCGTTAATCAGTCCTCTACAGACCATTCAATCCCCGGAGAATACCAGCGAATAACACACAGTTGTTTAAAGTCCCATACGAATTCGCATATTTTCACCTGGGTCGCGACCGTATGATCCCCTAGACATCTTGCTCCTTCGCGGACTCAGAGGGCTGCTCCGGATCGTTGATTGCAATGCGCCATCAGCTACGTCACATTGTAAAGAACACGTCCGAGAACAATCTTATTAAACTGATCTAGAGCTTTTTTTATTTTATACACATAGAAAGAAATCATGCCATTTTAAGCCGCTTTCCTGTATTCGGCTCTTACTTCAAATCCATAGAAGTTCCTGGATACCTCATGGAGTGTTTCTTTTGCTGTTATATCGAATTGTCACAAATTGTACTCCTACAGCGGGAGTCGTGTGCGCCCCTCCCCCTCTCCCCTTCCCCGTGTAATACCCTCTTAAAGAGGGCCCTTAGGGGCATTTGAATAAATGAGCGAGTGACTGAGTGAATGACTGAGTGAGTGAATGAATAAATGGGCGAGTGGCTGAGTGAATGAATGAATGAATGAATGAATGAATGAATGAGCGAGTGGCGGAGTGAATGAATGAATGAATGAATGAATGAGCGAGTGGCTGAGTGAATGAATGAGCGAGTGAGTGAATGAATGAATAAATGAGCGAGTGGCTGAGTGAATGAATGAATGAATGAGCGAGTGGAGGCGTGAATGAATAAATGAGCGAGTGACTGAATGGATGAATGAATGAGCGAGTGGCGGAGTGAATGAATGAATGAGCGAGTGGCTGAGTGAATGAATGAGCGAGTGAGTGAATGAATGAATAAATGAGCGAGTGGCTGAGTGAATGGATGAATGAATGAGCGAGTGGCGGCGTGAATGAATAAATGAGCGAGTGACTGAATGGATGAATGAATGAGCGAGTGGCGGCGTGAATGAATGAATGACTGAATGAATGAATGAATGAATGAATGAATGAATGAATGAATGAAAGAGCGAGTGGAGGCGTGAATGAATGAATGACTGAATGAATGAGCGAGTGGCTGAGTGAATGAATAAATGAGCAGTGCCTGAATGAATGAATGAATGAATGAATGAATGAATGAATGAATGAATGAATGAATGAATGAATCGCGCAGGTCTACCTACACAGTGTGGTGCGCCTTCGCTCCTCGCGGCTCCTGAAGCCCGCGGTGTGCGTCTCGCTGGGTCTGCTGTCTCTCTTTGTGTGCGCCAGCCGCGTGACGCTGAGGCGTAACCACGCGGCCGACGTGCTGGCCGGAGCCGCCATGGGCGCCGCAGTGGCCGCCTACGTGGTGAGTAGTGTAGCGCCGACTGTCTTTTTACGCGTACAGCCTCTCTCCAAAGTGTCCGGCCCAAAGGGTCCGCAGCCGAGCCGTGTGGCGGGGCACTTGAGGCATCCCTCCAGTTCCGAATCCCTGGATGGTGAGCGTACTCCTCATTCTCACCTTTGCGCAGCCCTGCAGCTTCAGGAATGCTTGCCAGTATCCCCCTCTACTGTAGAACCAAACAGAAATTCTGCGGGCCGGGTAGTTTTAGTGAAGGATACTTTCGCGAATTACATGATCCAACAGGAAAACTCTGATTCCAGCAAAATTTACGCAGAGCTCATCCCGTTTCGCCCGGAACCTTTCCTTGACGATCAACCCTTTATTCAGCATGAGCAAATCTGACAGGTATCCTACCAGCACTGGCATTTTTAAACAATATTAGCTACATTTCAGACTGTTACCTAAATACTTTTTTTTATAATAATTTCAATCTACGACTGGATGCTCGGATATTATTTACAGCTATTAAAGAGTATACTTTGTATCGCACTGTGTTTGCGCATTATGGATCCAGTAACCACCGCGACACAAAATTACAATCTGCGACACTACTATTGTTAGCGCCGCTCTTTTGAACGGAAATCAGCGTGGAAAGCACAAAACGGTCAGGCATCGAAACAATATCTAGCCTCTGGTGGCAATGTGAGAAGCTTTTATCTTTCAGTAAAGGACACAGTACGCGAGGGAAAAGTAAGAAAGTTATATATGCCCAAGGACAAAATCTCTAAGTAGGCTAGTGGTATGGTTTGTGGGGGTTTAACGTACCGAAGCGACTCGGGCTATGAGGGACGCCGTAGTGAAGGGCTCCGGAAATTTCGACCACCTGGGGTTCTTTAACGTGCACTGACATCGCACAGTACGCGGGCCTCTAGAATTTCGCCTCCATCGAAATTCAACCGCCGCGGCCGGAATGGAACCCGCGTCTTTCGGGTCAGCAGCCGAACGCCGTAACCACTGAGCCACCGCGGCTGCAAATAGGCTAGTAGGTATTGCAGGCTACGCTTGGTCGCGCTAAGCTGTTCGCAAAGACAAGACACGACACAAGACACGACACGACACGACAACACACAACGGAGAGCAAGCTGTCGGCTGGTTTTGCAGTTTAACCTCGTTGTAGCGAAGTTGAAGGGGCCCCGGCGATTACTTCGTTATAGCCGTAGCTTCGTTAAATCCTGTGTTGACCGAGCTTCCAAAGGGAATCGTCACTTTTTCGTTATAACCAATATTTCACTGTAAACCGTTTCGTTATAACGTGGTTCAACCGTAATTCGATATATGTTCATATTTTATATACTTGACAAAATGCCTCTAGTAAATTTAATGATGGTCCGGTTGCGTTCTCCGGAAGGGCTCAGACCATTCTAAACGTGAATGATTCGGCGGTGATGAAGGAGAAGACGGTAAATGATGTAGGTGACGAAGACGAAGAAATATATTCACAGAATTTACAACAGTGAACACTTCAAGTTACATAAGCGAAGTCGCACAGACGAATTGAGAAAAGTGCACCTTAAAAGGACTAGTCTCACACAGAGAAACAGCATTTGAACACCTTACTTATCGACCGAAGGTCTCGGTTAAAGCCTAGGTATTCTTGAAGTGCGTGCTAAGCACGACCCCTCTAGCTGTCCAGTACTTTCTCTGGCATTTTTTACGTTCGCAAATAAAGAAGTTAGGGCGGTCAAGCTCCGAGGCCCGTCGTAGTCTTCAAGTGAAGTTCTAATACAAAGTAGCCACAGCCGCTGAAGGCTGGGCACAACCTCGTATCCGGAGCTTGGCTAGAAAAAAAAAAGACATCAATAAAACACCCGGAACGTCCTTTCCCCGCGGGAGTACTTGCTGTTATCGCGTGTTCTTTCCCTTTCCCCTTTCGCCATCACGCCTGCGTGTCACTTATGGAAGGATGACAAGTTTTGCCTAGCTAATTGATAGGGCGAGTAATTCGCTGGCTCATCGCGGAAATGTCGGATGGAGCAGGCAGGAACCAAGCCCCACGGCTCTTCGGTGATGGCACGAATGCCTGCAAACGAAAGGGCCCCTTCCAAAACTTGTCCAGGTCCGCACGTGTCTGCGAAAGCAGTACGCGGATCCGGTGGCGTTTGGTAACGCCAGACCGGGTCGAGCTGCGCTGTCAAGCCAACAACGACTTCCGCGCTTTTGTCTATGTTTGCGGGGGACGCTCGGGCAGAACGCTCCGAGCCCTTTCCGCGTAGACCGAAGGCGTACAATGTCCTCAAGCTTAATTAATTACAAAGGTAACGAGGCCTTAAAGAAGCGCGGCCTTACACCTCTCACAGACGCGTATGCGCATTGCCGCTGTTGTTCCCACTTTTTCCCTCGCTATAAACCTATGGACTTATCCTCTCATCAGTTTGATGCTCTGCCATTGCTCGCTGTTCTCAGTGACGTAGGCCGTGCGAGAGGATGTCATGCTGGTCATGACAGAAAAAAGCCCATGACACAACTTACCTGCATCAAAGCGTCCCGGGGCACATGTCACACTGGGGTGCTGACGCCGCCGAATGACAAAACACGACGACGAATTGGACACAAGTAACGGGCGTAACCGGCGCTAATCCAGTCTCGGTCCTTAGCTTAAGTCCCAGTCGGTCCCTAGCTTCCAGTCTGTCCCTAGCTGTGACTCATCCCGACTGAATGCGGCGTGCGGAAATTGGTGTTGTGACGTATATTCTAGGGCGATTTGCAGGTTATCACGCCCGTGATTCCTAAAACGGACCAACAATTTTTTTTTTCTGACGAGAAGGTCACTCAGTCAGAAGCAAAAATGAGGGTGCGAGTACGACGTATCTTTTGGCTAGTTAAACTCATGCATTCGCTGCAGCCTTCTCAATCTAAATTTAATCCGAACAGGTTAAGCCTGAAGTCATCTCCTTCAAATCGCGTTCGACTGCAGTACTTGTCGGGGTCATCACATGCGGCCGAACTTTCTAACAGTCAGCGCGGCATCCACGCAGAGGCCAGCCAGCCGAAAAAAAGGTGACGGCGGGATAACTAAAAACTGCTTTATGGGCAGACGCGAGTGAAAAAAAGATTAGCACTAGCGACCTGCTACCGGAGCGGCAGATAGCAACGCTCGGCGCATGCGGAGCATGAACGCGCTGACAACAAAAAGTACCAACCTGTGTTTGCGAATTTTCGCCGCTTCGATGACGTCCTTGTACTAATCTTTTTTTTCGTTCGGAACGGGTAACGACAGCATTACGGATTCTCGAAACGGGGCTGGCTCGAGACCCCGTCGGCGCGTCTCTGTCTTCACTTCTCTCCTTGAGTCTACGGTTCCCAGCGGTATCCCAGCATGCATCACACAGCTTCCCGGCGGTTCGCGCCCGCCTCGGTGACGTCAGCGCGTGTTGCCGGCACTCGCTGGACATCGAGATAAGCTTGTGCTACGCCACTCAGCACGGCGCCTGGCTTCAAATGTCGGCCAGCGGAGGGAGCTTCCGTTATAGAACGTGTAGCACAACAGTGGGTAGCGGCGGCGCAGCGATCACACCAGCTTTGTCTCTGACTGGCCGTTTGTTTCCCTACCTGCTGTTGTTTCGTCACGATTGACGTCACGACAAACCGAAATGAAAAATGAAATGTATCTTTAAAGAATACCGGCCTTGATTTAAGTGCTGCTTGAGAAATCTATGGTGCGCGTTTGTGCAAGCATCGTGTCTCTCCCCGATATTTTGAACGCCTCCCAGAGTTCTATGCCTTTCTGGTCCACGCCACGTGCCAAGATTTATGTGTGCTCAAATATGTGTACCGTGCTTGAAACCGCATCCGCCGAACTTTTGTCTGACTCTACTTGCCCTTGTCCCTCCTACCTGTGAAGTTGTCGTGTTTTGATGCGTGAGCGTTGGTAGGGTCTGGTCAAGCGGATATGGCGACCGTCATCTGTCTAGCCAGTGGAAAGCAGGTTTCCCATAACCTACTGGCCAAGTTGCCTCCTGCCTGCCGTGAAATTTAACAGCATGCCGCCTCGGGTATAGCGAAACCTTAGTATGTCACGATCGGATCTAAGGGACTTTCGTGCCTAGACCTTGGATGTAAACAACTGCCTCCAGAAGTGTTAATTGTTGGGCTAGTTGGCACTGTAGTTGGGACATATCTCGTAGACAACAGCGCAACGGCTATAGGCCAAAGAACACACAAGGGCGAGCCGAGCCGTTGCGCTGTTGTCTACGAGTATGTCCCAACGATCTGCCGCCGCGGCGCAGCAGGCCGACGGATGAGCGACCTCGCATATAACGTACTTCAGTGTGTCAACCTCGGATATAGTGAACATTTGGCTGCTAAAGCATTCAAATGATACACTGAGTATAGCCTAAGAGGTTTTTTGTGTCATGCCTTCGTGCAAAAAAAAAAAATGGCAGTGGCTGGCTAACCCTGGAATTCAGCGAAAAGCAAGCACCCTTGCTAAGCGTCCTAGGCTCGTCCATGACAGCTCTGCTACAGGCTCGCGACAGCCGTTCTATATATACGCACAATACCACGTGGCTATGACGTGGTATCACATGGTCTTACGACACCCCCCCCCCCCCAATCGAATGTCATCACGTGGCTACACATCACCTCATCGGATGTTCTTAAGGTTAAAGGTACACCCGAAGGGCACGCAATGTCAAAGGTCAACTAAAGATCAGGGGTCAAGGTCAGGAGTTGAGGGTTCGAGACCATAACAGCACCACATATGGTCACACAATTCTAACGTGGTTGGACTGAAGGTCGTTCAAGACCACCACTGCTTTACCTAGCGTAGTGAAGCTTTTCGCTTCAATAGCGTATTCAAACATAGCACACAGCCGCTGACTTCCAACGTCCACAGACTGGTACAGCAAAGTTTTGACATCTGCTTGACGTCGTCTCGCAGTGCCTGTGCTCCGCCCACCAATTCCGCGAGCGGCGCTGTTCGAAGGGTCCCGGTGCGGCTTCGGCGGTGGCCGGGGCACGGCCGCACTCACAACCGGGCTCCGGGCCGCTCCTGTACCGTTACCTGCACATCCCCCACGTGGCCTACCGGGACCGTTCGGGAAGGGACGCCTTCCAGAGGGACCTGCACAAGCGCATCGTCGAGGACCGCAGGAAGCAGCAGCACAACGACGCCGGACCAGGGCGCAACGCCGCGGCTCAGCAGGCCGACGGATGAGCGGGCACATCGTCACGAAGCAGTATTCTTTCACAGGCTCGGCACAGATAGGAACAGTTGCAGCACGAACAAGATGAGGATAGAAGAAGGAAAGGTCACACATCAACTTAAAATTTCAGCGCGTTCCGGTGGAATTTTTTACGGTTTAAACAGTGTCGCATTGGATAGAAAACTTCGGTGTTCACCAAGCTGGTCAACGACGTTGTTAATCAGGTGGGCGAAGTAGTGGACGCTCTCAGAAATATGCCCTTCACATGCTGCGTTATCCTTCTGAGCCTTTTAATGGCTGCTCTCATAAGGAGCAGTGGGAAATAGGAGGTGGAGGTGCTCGGTCCGGTTATTACTCTGCCCTCCAGAAGCCTCGCCCGTCACCAACCCATTTGCATTCCCCCTCTCGCCACTCACTATAGAAGTCTACGTAACAGCGGTTCGAAAAATCAAGGGCGAAGCCAAATTCAAAGACTCAGAGGGAAAGTCACCAGCTCTCCAGAGATAACCTCCTTCAGACGCCTCCTTACCCCATACTCATCCACCACCGCCATCCCCACCCCACCAACCCACAAAAGTGTGCATTAGAGCGAAAGCATCTAAGTAATCATCGAGGGTAAATCCAACTGCTATTTCAGCTTTCAGATTTCATGATTGACCAGCTCGTCTTTTTAACGCTGAAATTGTTTTTCTCAGGATGGCCAACGACTTGCATGCGTCGGTCGGCGACGACTCTGTGTAAAAGATGTGCCTGAATGAAGGGGGCTTCGGAAGCTCAGTGTGTGCGGATGTTTGTCTTGTTCTGGTCCCCATCCCCTTATTTGGTGCACTGTGAACCTCAGCTTGATCTTGCGCGCTGGTTTATTTTTTCTTTTTTACTATCACCTCCCTCCGCTCGCTGAGCACCGAACAGACAAGGCAGGGCGGGATGTGCTCCGGGTCTTCTAGCGGGGAGACACCATGCCTTGTCGCTCAGAACAGTGAATGATGATGCAAGCTGGTGGTCGCTCGCGATGGCAGTGACTCGCAGCGTTACGTCACCTGTATACGGTATGCGTGGCTTTGTACAGAGATCAGGAGAATGTGGAAGGGAACGATCCATGATCAGAAACAACAAGAGGATGACCTCCGCAGAAGGAGACGCTTGAGCATTGCCAAAATGTTCGCAAGACATATCCCTGCGCGGACAAAAAATCACGCCGGACCCCGGTGCTTTTTTTCTTGTCCAACACTGGTACAAGACTCCTGATGTGTACCCTAGTTCTGCGTCTTACATGATTCCACCATCTTGTAGCCCTTCGTGGCGTACACTGGGCCGAGACGTTCAACAAAAATAGTTGGGTGACGGTTCTGGGGTAGTACAGGTTCTTTCAAACAGTTCTGTTGCCAGAATCTCAAGCAGCATAGCGCCCGTGGGCGAGTACCTAAGAAAACGAAACTATGCAAGGAAGCGTGGACAGGCGAGACGCTCGTTCAGCTGTGAGCGTCCGTTACTGAATATCTGTGGTCTATAAACCCAATTTGGGGACATATCGGCGATGGATAAGTATGCGACGCAGTCGATTTCATAGCCACCGTTCAGAGCCCATTCGCTAGAGTGCAGTGCCGTCATGTTTACAAAATCCCCTTTTGGGAGTCGGCGCACTTTTGTATGCCTGAATAAGTGTTACAAAATGACCAGCGCGGTGTTAGTGTCGATGATGGAGACATGGTAATGCCTGAAAAAAAAAAATCTGCCCACGGCAAACGCATTTTGGAGGCCCTGTTTTCTTTTTATATTTTAAATGTGTAAAATGCATGTAAATATCTGTAACACTTTCTATCCTCACACATTCCATTGCACGAAGAGACTTTTACGTCTTTTTTACAGCTACAGGTGTTGCTGCAAGCAAAGGTGGTTTAAAAAAAATTGCGTTCCCGTGCTACTGAAGAAAAATATTACGTAGTTATGGGTGCGATTTTGTGGAACTGAAACCATGCAGGTGATTAAGTGAGCTCATTTCGACATCTACTTCAGCCTTTCCATCTTGTTTTTTAGTTACAATTTGGTTAATATTTATGGTACGTGCGCCTTGAATGTGGTGTCAGAGACTGGAGCCTCCGCAGTGATCCCCGCTATCACGGTCATTTTACATTTCCCACTGCACGCTGTGCTGAACGGGAACCTGCTATGTCATTGCTTGCCTGAATGTATTTTTTTGTGAACAGATTCTTCATGGCTGCGATGAATGTCGTGTTATATTTGGTGCAGACATGCAGTATGAAGACGTGAAATAAAAGAAAGTGTCGTACGGGACCAGAATAGCGCATCAATTTTTTACCCTAAAGACAGTACCGGGAAAAGAGATCCTGAGTTTTTTTTTGCGGGGTCTTGAAGACGAGCTTCCTGCAAAGTATTAATGCGACAGCATTGGAAGCCCCATAAGGCCCAAATGCGTCATAAAATACATTCGTTGGCTCTAGAGGAATGACGTCACTAAACCGGACCATTCTCATTGGCTGGAGGGAAGGGACGTCGACAGACGAGAGCATTCCCATTCGCTAGAGAGGAGTGACGTCACTAGGCCGGATGTGACGTCACATCTGATAAAGTCAGCAACAGCTGCTTATTGCATTGTCAACACGTAATGGAATTAGGTGTGTCTGGAAATTGTTGCACTCCTACGAGCGATGTAAGAGGGAGCAGTGAGTCCGCCCTAAAAAACATTTTAGTCCTGCCTCAAACCTGAAAATGCATTAAGATGGCGATCCGCTGACAGGAGATCTGCTCACAAAAATCGAGAACCGGCTACTCACTCAACATCGGGGCGCAATCGTTGACTGCGTGTTAGTACTGTGTTCCCGTTCACATTGCTTCGACCTGGACCAGGGTAGGCTTAGCGATATCCTCGGTGCTCTCTTTCGGCAGTAATTCACCTCGTACTCACCGTTCACCTTACATCAGGACAGTCCATATATGAACAGTCCTTGCGACGTCATAACATCGTGCAGTCGCAGGTGAGTGTGACGTCAAGACCAATTCGTGAGATAGATGGCCTTCGCTGCACCACGTGATGTTTCTACGTCACAGCCCTGTGACGTCGCTACATCATGTGGCTCCACATCGCCTCTACCACACGGATGTTGCGACGTCACAGCACTGCGGCGTCGTTCTTGTTCTCCGTTTCGGCCTCCAATGAGAGCGAGAAACATATTTAGTGCAACTATCACTGAAAAGAAAAACTAAGACTAAAGACAACGGCTTTAATGAGGAGCTTAAAACAGACAACGTCTTAGATGCCGCTCTTGTGACGCATGGGCTGCGTTTCATTTGAAACATTCAGTCACATACGGTTCACAAACGCGGACACTGTGAGCGCAGAAAGGCACTCTGTCGACCATAATAGACAGACGTTATCCTCCGGAAGATATGTAACTGCGACGGCTCGGTACGATGGGGTTCCGGCTTGACCAGCGCAAAAAAGAAAAAAGCAAAGAAAACGTGGCCACCGGAACATATATCCACATATAGAAATATGGGAACACATAGTATGCTAGTGATGAAAACAGAAACCAGTTCTATAAAAGCTATAAAGTTCTATAAAAGTTCTGCAAAAGCTATTCCAGTACTGCGATCCCCTCCTGCTTGAATGCTTGGATCGAGTTGATGAAAATGCGCATTTTTCTGGTCGGTATAATTTTGCTCAGCCAGACGCCTGGCTCGACCCGCTTCTCTTGCATAGGAACACGCACACGTGGCATAATTTTCTAACCAATACAAGCAAGAATGTATCAGCGTCACCCAAAAGCGATCATCAATGCGACGATCATGCAGCCTTCTTATCAAGACCATAACATACGTTGCTGGTAGATATACTCAATCGTGGCCTCTTATATTGATAACGTTCGCTTTTACCGAGTTCCTGTGAGCGATTCTCTCCACTGTGCTTAAACACCGAAGCAGCGCCTCCTCTTTTTTAAAAAATAGAAGAGGCTCTGACTGAAGAAATGGAAGTCAACAGGTATCTCTCATTAAACTGGTTATTTCTTGTACGAAGGGAAGCTGTAGTTAACTGCACCTTTTTTAACTTTGCGCTATCCCAGAGAGTTTCTTTATGATAGGTGGCGCTGAATAACACCATGAAACGTACAGAACTGCGCTCGTTTGTCTGTAGATACAGCGCAGCACATAAAGACTGATGACATTGAAAACGTAAAGCAGACCGCGATAAGAGACAGCAATCAAGCACGGTCAAATACGCGATAAACTAACAGAGCGACTTTCTTTTCTTCACGTATACTTTCTATACACCACGGCAGCGTAGTTCTAGTCAGTCAGCTGAGGCCGCCAGTGCTACCTCACTATTTGAGTCGTTTGTGGCAGTTCTAGGCTGTATCACTGATCACCGGTCTGTTGTCAGAATTTTTCATGAAGCCCGTGCTGAGGCTCACCACTGTTCGCGCACGCGGAATCCTCCACGGTGGTGTCTGTCATGAGCCGTGGTCTTCCTCTGGCGCACAGGTGCATCGCTAAGAAGAGCACGTTCATTAACAGCGCAGCTGCAATACAGACGTACGCAAGGACCATAGCGTCTTGCTCGATGAACATACCCACCAGGACAGGCGGCACCATGGTCCCTAAGGACGCGGACACCGTCACCACCGACATCATGGTGTTGGTGATGACCAAGAACTGGACGGCGTAGGATACGGCAGCTGCGAAGACGGCTGCGAGCCCGACACCCGCGACGCCCGACAGAGCCCAAAGCCACGTGGCCGACGAAGCACCGAAGATGGGGAGCAGCGCGAAAGTGATCACCAGGAGCACCTGGCAGGTGAGCAAGATGCAGGAAGGACTGGCCACAGCTGACCAGAAGATCGAGCCGATCCTGGCCACCGTGAAGGTCAAGAAAAAAAGCGACGTCAGGTAGGCCGCTTCAGACTTGGTCATCTGAAGGTCGCTTTCGACCGCGAACGTCGGCAGCATCTGACCGAACGAGCACTCCAGGCCCAGATAGACCATGATGTAGCACCCGAGAAGGGCCAAGAGAGTGTAGGCGAAGCGGTTGACACGGCCGTTCTGGCTTTGGTTGCTTGGGGCAGGCGATGGTTTGTAGTCGGACCTGTCCAGGAGGTACACGATGAACATGAGAATGGCCACTAGGAAGATGAATCCTGAGACGATGCCGAAAGCCCACGAGAGACGCGGTTCCCTCATCTCGCTGATCGCTACCTCCAACTCCTCCCCCAGCACCATGCCGCTGATCTGGGCCCAGGGGCTGGTGATGTTCGCCGAGGTCGCCGTGACGTTGGCGGCCGCGGATACGTTGACGGACAGGAAAGGTTCGGTTACGAAAGGGGCGATGAAGGCGCCGATGCCGAAGGCGAGGTGGTAGGCCTGCAGGGCCGGGCCGCACCCGGTTGGCCACAGGTTGATCAGCCACACGTTGGCGCCTGCGAGGGTCGTGAGCTTAAGCGCGACGGAGCTCCCTCATTTCCTACTATTCATACGCAACATTCTGGATAAAAAACATTTTTGAACGGGAAAGAGGTTATGAGCGCAATTTTGTCATACATTGCAAGATTTAACTACAACAATCAATATATCCACAGATCTCCCATCGACAGGCTTGCATTTTTTTTTTGCTATTAGGAGTTTTGCAAGCTTCAAAAGCTTTCCCCATTGGTTTTCTCAGGCTCTCTTAACTGTTCCTTGCGAGCGATGGAAAAACTTTAAAAGAGAAATTTTGCTATGCATCGGTAGAATGAATAGACAATTAATTTCAATATTTCCATAGCAGTACCTCACAATTTCTTAATATTCAAAACTTTTATCGAAAAACGTTGTACACGTTATGACTGCTTTGCTTAGCTAACCGATAAAAGGCGGTTGTTTTGCTGAGACATGGAATAACACCCGATCAATATAATTTTACTGCATTACTACAGTCTTTACACACGAGGAAATTTGAAGATTTTACTCCGGTGTTCTTACTGAAAAACAAACCATACCTTCCTCTTCGATGCAAAGGACCTGTCCGTAAATTGTTAAAGTAACATTATAGTGTCGTCTATTAAAAACATGCTCTATGCCTATTCTGGAGTTTCACCAGAAATTGTCCACAAACAGGGTGCTATCGGTACGATCTGGTCATTTTTGCCGTTATAACGGCTAATTTCTTCGTAAGGCTGTGCTGCGCAGTGCCACGGTACATCAGTAGGTATGCGAAGGGCATCATACGGCATTCATGCTGCCAATACTTATCCAAATATGGTGCGTATATTTTGAAGAACCTTAATATTTGCACACAGGTGTCTTATGGAAAGCTGGCCCTCTTCCTTTTTCCTTTTCAGCAGACAAGCCCGGCCAATTTCATCACCAAATACACACAAAATAAATCAACCAATAGCCGAATATTTCACTCAGTCAGTGAGTGAATAAAACATTAAATCAGTATATCGTTAAATACTGAACGAATGAACCAATCAATTTTCACGTCAGTAGGTAACTCAGTCAATCAATCTTTCAGTCCCGCAGCCAGCCAGTCAGTCAATATGTCGTTAATTAATGAACGAAGTTAATGAAAGTTAGTCAATCAATCAATCAGACTGTGAGGCAAATAATAATTCCTCATCAACCTCACTCGCGGTGATAGTTGCCGACCTGTGTCCAGGGCTCCCATGGCCAGACCGGCCAACACGGAGGCGCTGTGGGCGTAACCGAGTCGTCCACACGATGGCGTCAGGAGCACGCCAGCGGCCATCAGCAGCGTCATGACAATGCTCAGCAGCTGCGTGTGGAGCCGGTCGTACAGGCGGCCTCCTGCACCAGAACCCGAGCACCAGAAAGGCGCAGCATGTCACACGTTTATTGCGTCACTGACGAAAAGGCTTGGCGGAACACGTCTTTTGTTGTCCAGTAGCGCTCCAAACATCATTCTTCCCCCTATACGCATACATACATCGTAGGTGGCGTGACAGACAGCTAACGACTGACAATTAAGTGTTCCCGCTGTGAGGCTTAACCGGACCTTTGTGAAGTGCGGCACTTGCTGTGGACATGCCCAGACTTGTCTTTTGACCGAAATCAGTTCCTCACAGAGGCGGTCCCGCGGTGTAACTTGGAATGCGACTGCGAAGAGTGGACTATAGACAATCGCTACACCGGCAACCTTGGCGCCAATATGAGCTAAACTGGCCTTCCCTGCTTCTTTCTCCTACATTCCCTTTCACTTCTCTTCCCATTTTCACCACCTATGCCTTGGGGAACACTTTTCGAAAAAAAATTCCCTTCATTCTTACCCCCCCCCCCCCCCCCCATCTTCCTGGCTGGAGTCGGACCAACAAGAGGATCAGCGAGCACTGGTGCTATGTGGCCAATACATTTTGTGCGCTTTGTTGGTCCCGTTTCAATAAATTGATTTTTTCTTTCTCTTACATAGCGGTACGTGGAATGAAACGGGCTGGCTTGCACAATCTGTTAAGCTGTGCAGCTTGCCTCTGGACCAGTTCGAGCTGCTCTACTCAAGTACTCAATCCTCTTCACCTCGGTCTTTCGAGACATTGCTGCCATCTCAACCATTTCGCATCAACTGCTTTGTCGCCTTTCTAATCTGACTGCCGCTTGAGCTTCCAGGCCTCCACTGGATTGGTGCTAAAATAACACGTTCTAGCATACTGGAAAGAGAATTTATCTCTTTTTTAATGGTATGCGTAATTAATACTGAAATAATTTTGGCATGTACGAAATGGGCACTATATGGAGTGCATAAAACTGCATATTTGTTCGACTTGCCTGCCTTAGCGAAGTATATTTAAAAGTACTACTGCACCAAACAGAAAGCATTTTTGCAGAATTGAGAAACAGAATGACGAGATTCTAATCTCGTGATCTCAAGAGCGAAGTTTGGCTCCAGTGGCTAGTTTTTAGGATTAAAATAAACAAAATTTGACTGAAAAGATTGCTCTAGAATAAATTTAAGACTATATACATCTGCTTTGTGTGCAGTTCCTTCAGCTTTATGCTCTAGCGATCTCCAAAGTGTACAAGGGAGCTGAGGCCTCGTCAGGCGTCACACGCCTTTTGCTTCAGCTTCCTCTTTCTTTGTTGGAAAGAAAATAAAGTCTGATTTGATTTGATTTGAACAAAACAATCATAATCAGCTTGGGGTGCAAGCATCGGATGAATCCGTGTTTTACTCGAAAATAAAAGTACTTCTGTGACTGCCGATCCATCGGGTGAAGAAAGAATTACACGCAAACGCATATAAAATCTCTTGAGGTCATGGTCGTACTCATATATTTTTCGGCATTGACATATATACCTCATTCTAGACGTCTATGTTCGGCAGCGGAGCCGTTACTTTGCCTCTCAGGGGTTTGTTAGCTTCCCTGTGGTGAGGTCCATATGCCGAACAATACAAGGAAGCAACTCCCCCTCACCCTGTCAAAGAGTCTGCTGGGAGAATGAAAACTACTTCAGTCCGCTCCAGCTTTACAAACAAGTTTATAGAGAAAGCTGCCTTTTTCATACTAATGTAAACGACGAGAAACTATTAATGCCACTGTGTTATCTTGTGCGTCTGTTTGCGTGATCATGGTCGACATACGGCGCCCACTTTATTTGGCTCCAGAAACTAGGGAAACAAATGTTTATGTTCTTACTGGACAGTGGCATGCATACGAGGTGCCCTATATTCTTTACGCCTTTGCCAGATCAGACAGAGACCATCTGATTCTTTAGCTCGGAAACAAGCAGATGCGTTCAACTGAACAGCCATGCTCGCACTCACCGATGAAGCCACCCGCGAGGATACCCACGCCTCGTGTGGTGACCAGCTGGGCCACGCTCCTGACGTCCGTGCCGTACACCTCGGCTAAGTCCAGCAGCGCCACCCCGGTAACTGAGAAGAATAGGCCCTGCGAAGCAATGAAAAAATACGCGCAGTGATCGCGACTCGGATTATCCTTGTTTAGAAAAAGCCATACAAACTGAAACCCGAACAAAAAAACGCTAAGGCGCCCGTGTGCTGTGCGATGTTAGTGCACGTTAAAGATCCCCAGGTGGTCGAAATTATGCCGGAGCCCTCCACTATGGCACCTATTTCTTCCTTTCTCCTTTCACTCCCTCCTTCATCCCTTCCCTTACGGCGCGGTTCAGGTGTCCAACGATATATGAGACAGATACTGCGCCATTTCCTCCCCCCCCCCCAAAAAAAAACAATTATACAAACTGACTTTAACCTCCACCGTGACGAAATTTTGAGCTTGGTTATCGCAGGCCAAGCAACTCTTCTTTCAAGTTGTACACGAAAGGTCCGATTCAAGCGCGGAGATGGTATCATATCGTCGGCATTACTCTGCATCGGATGGTGTGTTCGGCGGTATGATTAGAAGGTGGGCTTCGTCCAAGCCCATCCTGTGGGGTCGATGTGACCGACGATGCTAAAAAGTGGTTGACAACACTGCTGCTTCTCACAGTCACGCGGTCACTATGAGATGGCCCGGATATGTTTACATGTTATCACTCGACCTGCGGATGGAAGGCGGACGGGACATACACTAACACTATACAGCCAAGTACAGCTCAAGAACGCAGTGGCAAATGCCTCTCATAGAAGGTCCTCCAGCCAATGGTGTCGCCCGATTTTAATGAAGTCGTGGTTCATCCGATGAATCCTTAGTTTATCCTCTTGCGCTAGCCTGCCCACTGCGATCAACATAAGTGCAAGGTGATTAACCACGACGCAGTAGCATTTCTGCTGGTCCTGAAAGACAAGGAATCACAGCAAAAAGAAAGGGTAACAACGAGCCAAACAAAAAGATAATTACGTCATGACAACGGGTCGGCGCCATTGTCTAGAGGACATCGATAGAGGGACATTTGCCGCTGGGTTTCTGAGTTGCGTCCGACTGTAGTAACCTGTCCCGCCTGCCTTTTTTGCCCGTGACTTTTTTGCGCTATGATTAGTAAGCCGAAAAGTCGGCCCTCTCATAAACCCGTTAACGCGTAAGCTGTCATAACCACTCACTGCCTTCTTTATAGTCCGTCCTCCCACAAAAAGGTAGAGACAACACCACTCTGCCAAATCAAAGCAGGCAGCACACTCCCCAGCAGCATAGCTGATCGGCCCAATATTGGAAACACTGGCAAGTACAAATCCTACAAAAAGCCAGAGTGCCTCTAGCTGATCGGCCCAATATTGGATACATATTGGCAAGTACAAATCCTACAAAAATCCAGAGTGATATTATACACTTTCAATATTGGACATGTTGGCACAATATTGGGAAGTTATTGGAAAAGGCCGGTCCTACAAAGAACAAGAGTAAAACCATCCCTTTCCAATATTGGACCGATCACCTGCACAGCTTGGTCTCGGGCCGCCCTAGTTCAACGGCACCTTCAACAAAGACACACGCAGCGTTTGTTCAATCTACCGCACTGGTCACAATCACATCCTCGCACTAAGACGCACCATTCCCACGCAGGCCAGGTTCAGGTTGAAGGTGCAGGCGAGGCGCAGGAGCCTTTCCTTCGTGAACAGACCCATGCCGACCGCTCGACGTTGCCGTTGTGCTCAGACACGCGCCTTCGGCCACTGAGGAGGCTCGGTCGGTGAGCTCTAATCGGCGGCGGTCGTAAAAGCTAACCGTAATGAGCGGAGATAAGGGCTTCACTTCCAGAGGCTCAAATCGGGGGGTGCACTCGCCGACTTTGCAGGCGTCTGCAGCACGCGGGATTTCTGGTTAGTTGCGACACCTCGGGCCCCAGGTTTCCCTACCTCTACATTTCAAGGCGATAACTTTATACAAAAGAAGCCGCGATCACTGAATTTATAGAAGGGATAAAGGAATGGTAATTTCTTTTACAGCGTCACCTGTTAACGCCGTGTTTCCTGTTTCTGCACCGTCGTCAGTTTAACATCACAGGCGCAACACTGATTAGTCGAACACAGCGACGTCACCCACGCTTACTGGTTGAACAAAATTTCGTCACTCGTGACGTCACGTATTTCGCTTATCCTTCCTTCCAGCAGTCTTCCTTCCGACATCGCTCCTTTTCGTCGTCAGAAGGTCGGTAGAATTAAGCCTCTGCAGCCCTGGACTAAGGGCCCACACACATCCACTCCAGCCATCATCCTCTTCAATAAACGTTTACTCACTCACTCAGTCGTCACACCCGACTTCCGCCTTATATTCATGGATATGGCTGGATGGATAAGAGACTGTGCGTCAGATCGCTTGACGCACGGTCGAGCGTCTACCAGACAGTTCAAGATCTGCTCTCCACACTATACCTCCACATTCCATGACCAGGTCACCACAGCCTGATACTCCAATACTGAGCAAAAAGGCGTTGTCTAGAGCTTGTCCGTGGAACTCATGTAAGTGCAGCTCAGTAGCATAACCATTCGACATCCCACACCCCGAACAAAAGTTTGTAAACGCTCTAAATGGTACCGAAGTTCCGCACCACCCTAGCTGTCGCTGAAATGCACGTTACAACAAAGGTTCTGGTTACTTTTTTAATGAGATTGCATTCATTTGGGAAGGATATTAATTGGATAACCATATTAGATAGGCGAAGGTAGAGCAATAAACTGTCACAATGCCACTTGTCGGCAGTCGGATTCTAACCCGCGATCGCCGCATGTCGCAGGCAGTGTTCTGTCATTCAGACTTAGCATGGAACCACCATATTAACCTTATGCTTGCATCTGCTAATCGGTCATTAGGTCTCTTAAAACATTACCTAAAGCATGCTCCTCCTCACCTCCGTGCCCATGCCTATACCACTCTAATTCGACCTAAAATCGATTATGCCTCGGCTATTTGGGACCCTTACCAATCTTACCTAATAAATAACATTGAATCATTGCAGAACCGCGCCGTTCGTTTTATTTACTCCGATTATTCACGTAACACCAGCATCACAGCCTTAAAGAAACGCGCAGGTCTCCAGGATTTATGTCTCCGCCGCAAAATTGCACGACTATCACTTTTTCATGAACTTTATCATCATCCATCACTTCATAACGACTTTTTTTATTTGCCTCCTTCGATTTTTAACCGCCGCGATCATCCCTTTAAAGTTAGGCGTTTCACGTGCAGAACATTTAACTATGCGCATTCATTCTTACCACGCACAATATCTGACTGGAACACTCTGCCTTCACATATCGCAACCACCACTGATCCTGATAAATATTTTAATCTTATATCTTCAATAACTACTGCTTAACTCTTCGCATTCATTGTTATTTTTTCATGGCTTCCTTTACAGGGTATGTTATTGCAGGGTATGTTATTAAATGATTCATTGCATTAGTGTTCTGTTTGTATAATTTTAATACTGCAGTAATCTTCGTTCTTTGCCGCGCTGCCATTCTTTTGATTCTTTTGCTTACTTATGTCATGCGAAGGGTCTTATTTTTGCTTTTGTTGTTTTATATTTGTGGTTTTGTTTTATTCTGTTCATTTGCTTGTGCCCCCCCCCCCCTCCTATGTAATACCCTCTCGAGGGCCTTTAGGGGTATTCTGTATGAATAAATAAATAAAATGAGCCACGCCGGAGGCTTCTCAAAGAATAAGGCAAACTCCTGATGTCCGACCGACGGCATTTTGTCAAGCTGCCAGTTCGGAAGCTTTATTTTCCTGCAAAGCCTCTGGCACTGTGAAGTCATAAGCCTGCGTCATATAGTCATACGTGATTATTACTAAACAAACTCGAATTGGAGTTAGCGGCCTCCTAAGCCATCTCTTCCCTTACTACGCTGCTGGAGAGTCCAGTCGCAGCGAGACATTTATAACTCTTTACCTCCTATAGTTGCAGAGCAGCAATTGCTCCTCCTTCATAGGCCTGAACGAAGGGCGCAGTCAACGCTGTATCGCAGAGCGGGTTCAGAGAAGTGGCAACTCACTGGGTTTTCTTATCTGCAACTCTGAGATTAAGGCTGAGCTCCATGAATGAGAAGGCTTATACAGAGGGCTGGATTTATCTTTCGCTGCTGGACGCCGGACGTCGCTCCTATAACTACCCTTATCGAAGGGGCCCGTAACGTGGCAAAAATTGACGGCACGATGGCGGCTGAAATTGAAAAGCCTATAGGGAAGATTGAAAGGCAGCTCAGCTTGTATCTTCTGACTGATGCAGCTGTACCGGAAAATTTTTCCAAGGTGAAGAGTGACGTTGGTGTAGTTTTGGGGCGGAGTCCTCTGATATCTCTAAACCTGTCATGCGCTCACATGCAAGGCTGCTTATTAGAGCGTTTGACGGTTACTAAAAAGAAAACAAGTATAAAAGCACACGCAGTAAGACCCCTTTACTCCCAAAGACGTTTCAACGTGTTTAGGAGTAACGGCTACGTTATTTCAATCTTAAAAGACGATGACGTCATATGTCACAATCTGCCGAGAGAGAGAGAGTTTATTGACGGGAAAGGCAGTAAGGTTGGCCGGAAAAATGAATATCTGGCCTGCTACTCTGCACTGGGGAACGGGGAGAGGAGAAAGAAGATGGTCATGATGGGAGATCATGACGATGGGAGGAGGCAGATGAAAAAAGACAAAAAAGACAAGTCACACTTTCTAACATCACAAACGCGAATCAAGGCCCGTATCGTTTAAAAAGCGTGAGAGCGCTCGCGTTGCCTGTAGAGTTTTCGAACTATCTGGCCAAGCGCTGAGGATCAAATCCCCCGAGAGAGGCCTGGTGTCAAGAGACTTGAAAGTAGATGCTAGCATGAGTCTTTCTCGTGCATATGCTGGGCACACCACTAAAACATCCTCTACAGTCTCTACCAAGCCACATGTGGTACAGTCCGGGGAGTACGCTTGTCCAATTAAGTGCAAGTACTTGCGCGTGAAGGGGACGTTTAAACGTAATCTATGGATTATGCATGCAATATGGCGTGGTATTCCGCGAGGAACAGAAAAGGCCATCACCGGATCTAGCTGTCTTATAGAAAGATCGCAGTGCCAACCAACCAACCAACCAACCCACCAACCAACCAACCAACCCACCCACCCACCCACCAACCAACCCACCCACCAACCAACCAACCAACCAACCAACCAACCAACCCACCCCACCAACCAACTACCAACCAACCAACCAACGACCAAACAACCCACCAACCAACCCAACAAGCCAACCAACGACCAAACAACCCACCCACCAACCAACCCAACAAACCAAACAACCCACCAACCAATCAACGACCAAAGAACCCAACGACCAAGCAACCAACCAAACAACCCACCCACCAACCCAACTCACCCACTCACCCACCCACCCACTCACCCACCCACCCACCCAACCAACCAACCAACCAACCAACAAGCCAGCCAGCCAGCCAGCCACCCACCCAGCCAGCGAACCAACCAATAGATAAATAAATAAAATAGACAAATCAATCAATCAACCAATCAATCAAACAATTAAGGCGTTCGGGCATGAGTCTCCATGAAAGCCAGCATCGGGCGCTTTTAAGAATGTATTTGCTGGACCTCCGGCTGCAAAAATGTAGTTCGGTTAAAGAGTAACGCAAATGCATGTCACGTGTATACCATCCGCTATTAAATTTCGCGCCGATGTGATAAGCTAATCGCGGTTTACTGGCTCTTATCTTCCCATGCTCGCAGTTTTTATATCTCATGTCCAGACAGCAGTGAGCGTGTCTCTCAGCGCGTACCATCAGTTGTACTCGTTCCTCTTCTGTCCAACAACCTATACCGCCGAGCAAGGTTACAGCGCAACTTGGCATAGTTACCTCATACGAAGTTTTTCTACCCACTGGTTTGGCACTGAAGAGGAAAAACCGAGTGCGTTACCATATTTCACAATTTCGTGTCTTTTCCACTGTGTATTGGCGTGCAAACATGCACTGTCGACCCTACAAACCTGCAAAGCTCGCTTACAAATGCAAAGCAGCTTGCAGGTTTGTCGTCGGCTGTCTTCGTTTTGTGCTCCAATGGAATACATGCACAATTTTGCAAATGAGTGAAAATTAATTTATTCAGAAAGGGGGGGCGGGCGATGCCATTGGGTGTGGAGGAGAGGGGTGTTCGGTTTTGTAAGGTGGCGGCGTTCGCAGCATCTGATCTCGGGTCGCTCAGGTAGCCAGGTGGGGCTCGCAATCCAAGGTGAACCGCCACATGCTAGTGAGGGTGTTGCTTGGGTACTACTGGATGGGACACATCCACTCCTCGTAGGATCGCACGTGTGGCGCCTTCTGGTGGTTCCGTTGAGCATTCCATTGCGGGCACTGCCACAATATGTGTACGATGTTTGAGGTGGCCTGTCTGCAGCGTGAGCAGGGAGCCAGTGAAGTGCCGGAGGTTTTTTGGTCTTTGGGGTATTCTTGAGTGCCTTGCCGTAACACTCCCTACGGAGGATGACATCCTCGGTGATCACTTTTCGCGCTCTGGCCTTGTTCAAGAAGACCTCTGCTGCTCTTCCCAGTTTGGAAGCAATACGGGCGTTAATTTTGGGTATCCGTTCTCGCAAGGCCGTCTAGCGATCTGCTGTGCGCTGCTTACGCACAGTGTGCACGTCATGAACTTAGAGCCCGATTTGCTGCGGTACTACTCTGCCAGGCTCATTCGGGTTGGCAGATACAGCTCTGATGGTTACTGGGTACGCGCGTACCCGGAACTCCTTAATCACCGGGGCACCATTTGATGAAGATGCTTAGGTGCTGAGTCTGGTGGATGGTTCTGATAGTGCCCAGGCTGGTATTTGCGCGTGGGTGGGTCGTTCGAATTGATGGCTCGAAGCGCCTCATCTGACGCGGTGCAGAGTGTTTTTCTGCTCGCCGTCAGGTTGTATCGTGATATCTTTTTGGAATTCGGTTGTTATATCAGCTAAAGGCTGCGCTATGCAAAGCAGTTAGGGTGTGGTGTTGTCGATCTGTTCTGTACTGGCGGAAACTTATGTTTCCTCATGCACATCTTTGATGCAAACATGATTGCGGCACTTCCAGTCTGAGAGGACGCAGTCAGTGAATACTTGACGTATGTCCTTCGCGGCGTCCAATGTGCTTTCAGCAATGGTATTCTTGTATGATGTTGTTTATTACCTTTCTTCTCTGGACACTGGTGTGGTAAGGTCCTAGGGGCGTTCGAGTTTGATAGTAAAAAGGGACACTTGTAGTACCGTGGTAATCCCGTATCTGTAGCCTTCTACCTTGTTTTGTCATGTCTCATTGGTCTTTCAAGTATATCTTCGCAGGATTACATTTGGATGAATTCCGCTAACGTGGCTATAGGGCCGTATGTCCCAGGAGGCCAATCATTTCTCGGGCTAGTTTGTCGTGCAAGGCCCGACACTTGTGCAGTAGCCCCTTGTTAAAATTACACCTGGTGGTGCCATTCCGCAGTTCAGGACAGTGGCACCGGGACTCGGGATATGCTAGGAACAGCAAAACTGATAGCCTTTCAAGGGGCTTCTCATAAGTTGACACTTTCCCTCTCGACGTTTAGCAGTGGCCTCTTCCTTACGTAGAAGTACATAGCGACAAAAAAAGCAACGCACAGCAAAGTTGACGCGAAGCACACATAAAGGAACAGGTTCGGGTTGTGGTCCAAAAACTGGCCCACAAATAGCGGTGGCGAAAGCGCGCCGATGCCCACCAGAAGGATGACGATGGACATCATCATATTAGTGAAGTTGATATAGGAAACTGCCCAGGCGACCACTGCCGCGTAAACAGGCGCCTGGCCGATTCCCATGAGTGCGCTGCACGCCCAAAGCACGGGGGCGCTGCTCGAGCCCCACACTAGGAGCACGGTGGCCGCAACTACAAGAATCACATGGGACAGAACGAGCATCTGGAACGGCGACATCTTAATGGTGACTAGTGCGGCGACCAGGCGGCTGGCCGCGAAGCAGAAGAAGTAGACGGCCGCCAGGCGCGCTGCTATCGACTTGGTGAAGTGCAGGTCGCTTTTGACGGCGTACGCGGTCAGCATCTGAGACGTGGTGCACTCCAGGGCCACGTACACGCACGTGTAGGTGCTCAGAAGGGCGAGCAGGACGCGGCTGAAGAACACGTCTTCAGCCTTCGACGCCTCGCCTTCACCGCCGTGGGATGGCTTGACGTCGGAGCTGTCGACCAAGTACAGCGCGACCATGGCAATTACCAGGAGTAAGTGGAAGGCACTGACGATGCCGAATGAGTAGTAGACCCTGCTTTCGCCTACCGCATGCTCGTTGGTGCCAGTTTCGTTAAGTACTAGATGTAAGGGGCTGTAGCCGGAGTCGTTGGACGTCAGGTACGCGGTTAGGTTGTCCGTCTGGTTTAGTACCTCCCGGACGACACCGGTGGAGAGGAAGGGTTCGGCGATGAGTGGCGCCACCACACAGCCGACGCCGAAGGCCAGGTGGAAGACCTGCAACGCGGGGTTGCTGTTCTCGGGCCACATCCTGATGATCCATACGTTTGCTCCTGCAAAGGAAAAGAAGGGCGTGATTGTGCTGGTTGAAATACTTTACAGGACTCATCGCGCGCTAAATGTTTCTGTAAATGCCCTGCATTCAGCGCTAATAGACAGCCGCTGTGTTGTGCAGTACACCACCTTGACCCTCGCCTGCTGACGGAGGGCCAATACAGTCACGTATGATGTCCTCCGCGATGGTCAGGCCAGGAAAGGCACACCGTGCAGTGTTTCGCCACCTGAGGCTTACATCTCTGCCCTAAGGCTATTAATTTCCTGCATGCAAATTCATAATTGAATACCTTCATCATTAGCTCGCCCCTCTTTTCTCTTTCCCCTTTTACCCCCGCCCCCCTCCTCGAGCATGGTAGCCAACCGGAAGCCTCTTCCGCGTACCCTGAAGTTTCCTAAGTGCTCACTGAAATTCTCTCAAAGCTTAAGGTACTTTGAACTTTTTTTCACAGGATGCATCGGGGAAGGATTTAAGCGAGTGCTCACCGGAGCTGCATTTCTGACGACGCTGAATACCGAAATTATGCAACCATCCTCAAGCTCTAAGCCTTCGAAAATGCGAATTTCGCGAAACAACCTCAACAAATGTGGATGCCGAAGGAAGCACAGGAACAAATTTAAGTACGTGAAATGAAAGTATATATTTTCCGAGACTGTAGTTTGCAATCGCAGGGCTAAAAGTTGCACCGAAACCACGTTAGAAAACCCAGGTGGTTTAGATTAACCCGGAGTCCTCTACTTCAGCGTCTCTCGATCATAGCCCATTTGTCACTTTGGAATGTTTATCTTGACAATTCAAATAAACGCAGTACTCTAGAGGTGCCGAAATGAATTTATATGCTGGACAAATAGAACAGTGCATGAATAAAATATCGTGCGCAACCGCCATGAAGAGAGATTCTTAGCAATTGTGCCTACACTCTAGGTGTCATGAACCATTATCAACTTCGGACACGTGAAAAAACTGATTTCTCGAATCTTTCCATTTTGCGAAAGCATCATGGCTGCAGAAATAGTGTTCAAAAACCGTGCTCCCGCCTAAACTGCAGCAAAAAGAAATGTTACTTAACTTTATAACAAATAATGCGCTCTCCATACAATTGACCTGCCCTAAATTTCAAAATTTTCAATGAGGGTTCCCTTTATAGTTAGAGTATCAAGCGTCTACAATTTTTACGTTTTATGTGAGAAGTGAAGACGTCGAAATGGCTGAAAAATACAGCGCACGCACCCACTAGCTCTGTATGCGAATATGACGTCGGCACTAGTTACCTCCCTGACCCTGCATCGAAAACTGGTCATGGTTAGTAGTGGTATTCATACCAACAGGTTATTAATGCGTTAGCACTCGAAGGGTTCGTGCAAGGGCAAATGGAGACCGGCATGTGTCAGTTGCCAGTGGCAGGTGGCCCACCTGATACCGGGCTACGACCTCGAATACAAGAAACTTAAGTGTGTTAACCTCGGAGATAAAGAACTTTCATGTGTTACGTGAGATGTAACAAACCTCTGCCACCTTGGATATAACAACTATTGTGTCTGTACCTCAGATGTAATGAACGTAGTGTATTGACTTCGGATATAAAGAAAACTTTATTGTGTCAACTTCGACTATAGCGAACGTTTGGCTGCTAACGCATTTAAACGATCCACTGAGGATGAGAATGAAAATTGGTTTGAGGAAAGGAAATGGCGCAGTAACTGTCTCACATAGCTCGGAGAACACCCGAACCGCGCCGTAAGAGGAAGGTGGGAGTGAAAGAAAGGAAGAAAGAGGTGCTGTAGCGGAGGGCTCCGGAAAAATTTCGACCCCCTGGGGATCTTTAACGGGCACTGGCATCGCACAGCACACGGGCGCCTTTTTCGTGTCGCCTTCACCGAAACGCGGTCGCCGTGGTAGGGTTCCGAACAATAGTTCAAGTTAGTAGTGATTCATTGCTCAGCCTAGCCTTCTACTTGTAATAAATTACTCGCACTCAAAACAGTGTTTTAATCGGGAGGTTTGGGATATAGTACGTAGTTCATAACTCTCCGCGCTTTAGGTCTCTAGACAACAATGAAGCTTGTGTTTAGACTAGTAGTTTTTGACATGCAGAGGTAATCGGACCTCTTTCTAGCGCTCAGAAGAGGTCCCTGCGGCCTCGCAACCACGTGTTTCAAGAGGTCGACCCGACAGACGACTGTCAGACGAGGGACCGCGTGAATCCGTATGCCAAGAAGAGGGGCTCACCTGTGTCAAATGCACCCGAGCTGATTCCTCCGAAGAAGATCACGGCGTGGGCGAGTGGTAGGCTCCCGCTCAGGGGGATCATGAGTACTGTCACGCAGGCGATCGCCATCATCAGGATGGTCATGGTCTGCACATTGTACGCGTCGTACAGCTTGCCTCCTGCATCGGGGAAAAGCATGGCACGTCCAGTGCAACAATTATGGGGAGAGAGAAAGATAGAAATGCTTTATTCTATCAACGCAGGTCCAATTCGCGGTCTTGGCACAAAACGGAGGACCCTTGAGACGGGCATGCCACAGGTCAAGAATCAGTAGATTGGCTTCCGTATTGTGCGTGATACGCTCCGCTAAATGAGGCCATAGAAATACTCAGTGTAATAGACGATTGCACAACTGCCCCTGGGGTAAAGCGTATTTGGTGGGGGCGTGCTTGCATCCGCCGCGATGGCTCAGTGGTTAGGGAGCTCGGCTACTGGATCCGGAGTTCCCGGGTTCGAACCCGACCGCGGCGGCTGCGTTTTTATTGAGGCAAAACGCCAAGGCGCCCGCGTGCTGTGCGATGTCAGTGCACGTTAAGATCCCCAGGTGGTCGAAATTATTCCGGAGCCCTCCACTACGGTACCTCTCTCTTCCTTTCTTCTTTCACTCCCTCCTTTATCCCTTCCCTTACGGCGCGGTTCAGGTGTCCAACGATATGTGAGACAGATACTGCGCCATTTCCTTACCCCCAAAACCAATTATTATTATTATTATTATTATTATTATTATTATTTTTATTATTATTATTATTATTATTATTATTATTATTATTATTATTATTATTATTATTACTTGCAAAAGAGGAAGCGGAGCGCCTTGAAGGCTATAGGGGAAGGCCTGATAAGACTGTTTTGTGTCGGTATATGCACTGTGCCAGGCCTCCAGGACGCTGTCGGATGCAGTGTGATATCGTGCTGCTTCGTAGGGGAACATAAGAGTGTCGTTAAGCATTTCGACTTAGTAAATGGATGACATGCGAGAGACATTTGCAGTGCTAGAAGCGAACAAGTGCTGTAGAAGACTACATAAAGGGGTCTTCTGGGCAAGGAAGCAGTAACATTAACGTGTCTGCTTCGGTACCAAACAAGCATGGCTCCGAATGCCAAACACCGGTTACGTCGATTTTAGACTCAACTTTGCGATTGTTCAGAATGAATGGACTAGATGGTATTGCACGGATGACAGCTTTAGTTACTACGGACAAATACCCTGTCCATTTATTTGTAGCATATCGCTCAACGCGATTTACTAAAAGCGTCTTTCGTAAATATGTGTACGGCCGTCGGAGTTGCCCGCGGACCACCCTTGGCGAAAATGCTGATGGCTGGGGAGGGGGAGGTCAGAAAGAATAATAATAACAATTGCTTTCTGGGGAAAGGAAATGGCGCAGTATCTGTCGAATATATATATCGGCGGACACCTTAACCGCGCCGTAAGGGAAGGGATAAAGGAGGGAGTGAAAGAAGAAAGGAAGAAAAAGGTGCCGTAGTGGAGGGCTCCGGAATAATTTCCGGAGCCCTCCACTGTTTCGCCATTACTTTGCCTGGAGTTTTCTGTCCACACTGTTGTTTTTGTGTTTTTATACCTTCTATTTGTATCACTTGAACGGCGACTTGGCAATTTTCACTGTGGCCTCGTCTCTTGTTTTGTTTTCCTTTTCCAAAACTGTTTAAAAACTTTTACGCTTATCTCCGCTTCGCTTGTCTTAAACTTGCGTTAAGGCCGCGAAAGCTGTACTTTTCAGGGTCCCACTCTCTCTCTCTCATTTATATTTCTTATATTATTTTAAGAGAGCCCATAAAAAGGGTAGAACAAAAGAGCCTCTTCACTTCCACTCGACACATCCCTTACAGGCGACGCTCATGTGAGACTCATTAGAACAGTTTCAATCGTGAAAAAAGGAAGTTTGAAAGTCACGCACCGACCAGGGAGCCCAGCAGGCCACCGACACATCGCGTCGTGATCAGGTGCGACACGCTCGAAATGTCAGAGCCGTAGATCTCCACTAGGTCCAGCAGCGCCACACCGGTCAGGGCGAGGATGAGGCCCTGCACGGAGAATAGACATAATGTCGGTGGCAGCAAACATGCGGCCTGGCCCTCTCACATGTGCCTTTCGGCTCCCCTCAACGTCGATTACTGAAAGACGCAAGTAGCAATTGCATCTACAACTTTTTACAGCTGCTAATGTCGCCGTAGTTGCAGTAAGGGCCTATATTCTCGCTCATGCGTGAGCAGTGAACACACATCCCTTACAAAAATGGTCTGTAGACAATCTATACATTTCTTATAGACTCTATTGCCTTCCTAGAGATATTTCTTGCTGTCTATTCATAGTCTATAGACTGTCTATAGACAAAAGTCTATTAAAAGTGTATGGCTATAAATCTATAGATTGTCTATAGACTGTCCATAGGATTTGTATTGCCCATAGACTGTTTTCTAGGGTTTGTCTACAGAGAGTCTATAGACATTATAGACAGAAGTCTATGGACAGTCTATAGACTGCATAAAGAAACTTTGGTAAGGGATGGCTGTACCCGTCGTCTTCAAGAAGCAAAATTAATACAGAACAACGCTGTAGGATGGTCATCGTGGGTATACTGAAAACCCTACACATATCCACCTGAGTTCGAAATGTGCCTCCTGAAATTTGAATGATGAAACAGACTTCTTCAGCAGTGAAAGAACTGAGCATCATCCCGGAGTAATGTCACAGAGTCTGAGTGCGAACATGCTCAACAGCACAGTGAACGTACAGAATCATCACACTCCTGTTTGTGACGCGGCAGTATTAGCGCTCGAAGACATTTGCGCAAAATAAAATGAACAACTCGTCTGAACACAATTTTTCTCTCATAGCCTGAGTCGCTTTGGGACGTTAAACCCCCATGAACACAATTTTACCAGTTGAAGTTTGAGTCTGCACACGGCAGCGAGATTTTCTCAGCTGGAAATAGTCATTTCATCGTATTTTTTCGTCGTGTGTACGGCATAGCCGTTAAATGAATACCTGCTTTAATATTCCTCGTCGTGCGCAATGAAGGAGGTCTAAGCAACGCCAAAATGCCACTCACCAACCCCATGCATCCCATGCATAGGTTGCACGTCTGGCCCCATCGAAGCAGCATCTGGCCGCGTGGAGACATCCTGGTTGTGGGGCAGTAGTAGCCTTCAGAGTCGAGAGGAAGCAAGACCATCCCGTTAACGGACAGAGACGGACCCTTTCTGCGACCACGGCGACAGCCACAGGACGGCGACTTAGCTTCGACAGGATGCCAACAACGGGATGGAGGGCGTGCGAGATTAGGCGCTCATCTGGCTGGCCAGTTTCGTCCACTTAGCATTACAGGGGGCTTATCTCGAAATTACGCTCCCTGGAGTACAGCCTTATTGCCCATCATAATGCCGACCGATAAACAACGGTGCCTCTAAATATTGCACAGGCGGGGCTCTGAGAGCCGGCGCCACAAGCGAGAGAGTTTTTATTTAGAGCAGAGGCTCTCTTGTTGTAAAGCAATGCATATGAGAACAGCAGATCTGCGTCTTTCTTCTGTAAGCGCAGAATAGAACAGAATTTTAAAGGTGCTGTGAAGGAGGCTCTAATAAAGTTGCGGCATGCCTGGGATATTGAAGCACGCCGCTTCACGAAGAATAGTGTCCAGCAAGGATTTTTGAAATGCGCTTTGTAGAAGCTGAGTTATCTATAGTTAAAATTTGAATTTCAGCGTCTTCGCGCCTTTCCCTCTCCTCTCGTCACTTTTTGCACGCTGGAAGGTAGGCGCTCCTTCGCCGACCCCCTCTGGGAGCGGAGCTTCCCGACCCGCCGGAGCTAAGCGGCTTATTGGCCGCGGCCACGGTAGCTGCCTGACGTCTGAAAGAATCTAACCAATGGCCACCTCTCACCTTGTCTACGCAGATGCGGGGGACGGAGGAGGGTGCGAGCATGAAAAAGTCGCCGGGAAGGGCTCGCCAACTTTGACGCGTGATTGTGGGTCGTCTGCTGCGTGTAGAAGAGTATTATTTGGCTCTGGTTTTCATGGCAACACAGTGAAGTGATTAAGTGAGTTAATGCGCTCTCCTCGGAAGGCGTTTCAGAGCCCCTTTAAGGGAAATCAGATTATAGCGTCTCAGCGTACTTGCAACCTGCCAGGAACTAACTTCGCATGCCCTATCGTCCGATGGGAGCGGTAGCACCACGTTGAAATGCTCTGAAACTTGCACCTCTGTACGATATATACTGCGCACGGCATCGCATTACTCCGTCTCTTGATCTCTGCTTCATAACTTCAGTAACTACCACCTAAACTTTCCATACCCCACAATTCTGGACAAAAACATTTTTGAACGTGAAAGAGTTCATGAGCGCCATTTTTTATATATTGCAAGATTTCACTATAACACTCAATATATCCGCAGATCTCCCGTCGGTGCTGCAGGCTTGAATTGTTTTGCGATTAACGTTATTGCTATCGTGAAAAGCGTTCCCCATTGGTTTTCTATGGCAGTCTTAGCTGCTCGAAGCGAGCGATGTAAACACTATAAAAGAAAGATTTTACAGCATATCGGAAGAATGGATCGTTACCTTCAATATTTCTATACCAGTGCCTTACAGGTTTCCAATATTGAAACTTTTTGTACAAGAACGTCCGTCATGACTAACCCCGATTGTGACAAACTGTTTAGTTCAGGCGGACAACAGAAATTAGTATGCAATAGTGCCCTACTTTTATTTAAGTACTCAAGAACTGTACTCAGAGCACGGGGGGGGGGGGGGGGGGGTTGTAGAGGGCGCGTCGTGACGCCAAGCAGGAGCACGACAGTTCCACGTACAGTGCCTTGCGTCTAGATCGGCCAGTGTTGTGAAACGCGCCTCGCACTTGTCGCAACATCGGCGTCTATAAAGCCCGTGACAACTAAGACGGTCACTGTTCTCTACGCGGAAAGAGCACGGAAATCCCGCCCAACGCATGGCGGACGTTCATAGCTATCTTCCGTGAAAGAAAATGGATACGGTCTTACTCGACCGGAATGTCCTCTTCGAATGGCTATAGGAGCGCTTGAGACGGCATTGCCGGACGCGAACTTCGTTGATATACTTGTCAACACAGCTGTGTATAGGCCACTGCCAAAGCACATCATGACGCTTCAACGCCTTGTGCATGCTAAAATAGACATTGGTCCACTAACGATGCCACCACTGCGAGTGATGCGTGTTAACACAATGTTCTCGTAATTTATTGCTCTTTCCGTATTACGGAATATTCATTTTCCCTGTTCCTTCACTCACGGAAATACTTAAGTCCGTACTTATGTGCGAACACGTATAGTCGGCGACATTTTAGCGACAGACTCTCCGTACACGAGATCTGCAATGCGCTCACCGCTGCAAGAGCGTAGATACGCAGCATCAAAATTACTACAGTACCACGATGACGCAAGTTGTGTACCATCAGCGACAAATGAAACGCGAACAAATGAACTCAAGCTCTAGCAGAAACAAAAAAATAATTGCGGCTGGAGAGGAAAAGCAGGCGTGTCATATTAACACTTTAAAAGAGCGGTCTTTCCGTCCGCGATGCGAATAGCAGCCGTTCTTGTATGCTGCTTTGCTTGTGCAACATCTTCCAGTTTTGCAGTTCACGTTGAAATTCTCTTGTTCGCGTTTCATTTGACTCTGATAGTACATAGCCAGCAGAATGTTCGCACCTGGTGACTTACGGTAAACACGCCTCCGTTGTACGGACACGAAATCTCATTGAATCGTGACGGTAACGCCAATCGCTTGAGATGTTATGGAAGCGGATAACGCTTACACTCTAAACAGAAAAGAGTAAAAGCGAGTAAGCTCCCTTTTTACTCCATATAGGCGTAGTCGTGTCTAGAGTCCCACTGCACGAAAAGAAAAAAGAGGCAGTTTATTTGACGCGCGTTCAAGTCCCACGGTGAACCATTCAATTGCGTGGAGCTTCGCACAGAAAGGCCTCCTAATGACGTGTGACCTGGGCGGCATCCCCCTAAATGACCAAGCATGGATTCAGAGCGGTGTAAGAGATCGTACGCACCAAGTGCAGACGTATACGCCCAGGCACCCGCCACAGCTAGAAAAACACCGTCAAAAATTTCCTGCAAACTATATCGCAAAAGTTCCCAGCATACAAATGTTCCCCATGAACACACTATTAATTAGCCCTTGAAAAAGGAGCGGCGCGCCTGTGTGAGTAATGTGTTCTGCGATCCGTTATGCTTGCGCAGAAATGGCTGAACCGCGGAGAGGCGCCCGGCCGAGATTAGAAAGCACGGCTTCTTTGTCGCAGGCTACAGCCTGTCAGCTCGAACACTATAGAGCCACCTTAAACCCGATAGGCTATAACCCGGCGCTGACATGCTGCACAGTACAGAAATGCACGAGTGGCCGGTCGGCTATGGCGGTCGGAAGACAAGGTCGCGAAGAGCTTATCACACTACCGTCTATTATGGGAATTAACTGCCTTCTTGGAAAGACGCAGCTGTTGTGTTCGTAGAGAAGTGGGCAGTGGATTCGCGGAAGAGGACGATTAAGCAAAGCAAGCATTGCCAAGGCCCACAGCTGGGGTTTGCAAGATACGGCGTGCAGAGACACCCACAGCATCCTGGGCTAAGGACACACCGGAGGGCGATGCCTCATCCTGACACCTGCACAAGCAAACAACGCGGACAGATACAAACGCGTCAAAGGTGCACTAAAGAGGAATCTAAACTCGTCTTTTCACCGCGGGAATTCTATCTACACGTTCCGAGCATTCTTAGAAACATCGCATTCCTGTCCTGTGCGGCCGAATACGGCGTACAAAGACACCCACAGCATCCTGTGCTAAGGACACAAACTGCGCGGACAGATACAAACGCTTTAAAAGTGCACTAAAGAGGATTCTAAACTCGTCTTTTCACCCCGGGAATTCTATCTACACGTTCCAAGCATTCTTAGAAACATCGAATTTCTGTCCTGTGCGTCCGAGTTCTCTAATTTAAGCCGGATTAAACGACCCAGCTTCCACTTTTTTTTTAAACTCAACGATGAAAGTAGGAGGAGTCAACCAACGCATGGAGTGCCTTTCAGCCAGTCCAGTGGCGGCTTCGTTTACTCCGCCAATGGCAGAGCGGCAAGCCGCCACGGGACTGGCTGAAAGTCCCTCCACGCATTGGTTGACTCCTCCTACCTTCAGCGTTGAATTAAAAAATAAAGGCAGGCTCCGGGACGTTTAATCCGATTTAAATTAGAGAAATCGGCCGCGCAGGACAATAATTCAAAGTTTCTAAGAATGCTCGGAACGTGTAGATAGAGTTACCGCGGTGAAAAGGCGAGTTTAGATTTCTTTTTAGTGCACCTTTAACAACGAAGTGTTGTGGGAGCAAATTCGCACGTTTCACCGATCACGAAATGCTATAGAAGAAATTCTACCCACAGTTAAACTTCCGATAACAATTTTGTCCATAAGCATCGCGCCATTTCGTAGGGGTAAGTGCAGGTACAGAATATGTTGCTGCAGGGTTTGATGTTCTGGATTTGACCGACCTATATGTAACCAGGAGGAAAAAGGAACTGCTTTTTCTTAGCGTTGCCCAAAACCCCGCCCCGCAACAAAGTCGACCTTTTGTTTTCTACAACGATTCTTTCTCTCCTGTTTATCCTTAATTACAACTTGCGGAAGCTGCTTATCGTTGCTGCACACACCCTCCGTTTTTATCTTTATTGCAGGTAAGCCAGGCAAAGGCGCACGCTGGCAGGTTTCACAGGAGCACTGAGGATCGTCTTTTTTTCAGCTGCTAGCCAGCACGCGCAACCTTGGAGGAGGCCTTCCAGACAAACAATCACGTTTGCCCCACGCCGACCCCACCTAGTGTTTGTGAGGGCCGGCCCCTTAAGAGTCGGTCCAGTCGTACCTCCCTGCACGTACTCTTTATGAGGTACCGAAGTCTTTCACCACCACCGCCTTACGCCAGCTAGAAAGCCGTTAGGTACACTGCGCGCTATAGAGTCCCCAGAGTATGTAATGCTCACTGTGGCTACCTATGCACGTGATCGGCGGCTCACATTCATTATGTCATACATGTGACTCGTGCAGTGGCTACTAGGCTTCGCTAAGTAATCACTATAAAACGAACGAGACGAAAAGATTCACTGTGTTAACAGGCTCTCAAACAATTTGTTCCACCTTCAGAGTAAACACTCGCATTCACCTATATGTACATTTTTGTGTGGAAACATTTTTCACATTGATGCTATGCGTTACCAGAGACGTAAAGTTAGACGCGGCTGTTCGGCGTCTGAGATAAGACGTCATATTTTTATCTTTTTGAACGGCAGATACGCGGCAACGTAGGTACACGATAGCGATAGCGTCATGCCACTGAACGATAGCGTCTTGCCCTTACAGACGCATCACAGAGTCACAATCAGCCTACGGTACTCAGCCACGGTCTGAACAATATGTCAGAAGGAACGCCATCAAGCGACGATGGTCGGCACAGCGCTTGCGTTGTGCTGCGGTGCTCCATTTGTACGCAGCGTGTAAAATCTGCAAATTGACCCGCCATCTATACTACGCGCTTTCCACTACAATTGTTTGTCAGTCCTTTCGCCAAAATGGTAGATACAACACTGCTCTGCCAGGCCGTGCCAGGCGCCACTATACGGGAGCCCAAACCCTGCAGCATTTTTAACAATGAGATACGCAGCGTTTGACATAAATGCTGCACCGGTCACGATCACTTCCGTACTGGGAAACACCATTCCCCCGCAGGCCAGATGTAGGTAGAAGGTGCAGGCGAGACGCACTAGTGTTTCCTTCGTCAACCGTGCCACAGCGACCTCTCGAGGTTGCCGTTGAGTCCAGAGACGCGCCTCCAGCCACAGAGGTGGCGGGCGCTGAGCTATAATCGGCGGCGGCCGTAAAACCAGGCCGTAATGGGCGCAGGCAAGGGATTCGCTTCCAGCAACTCAAGTCGCAGCGCGCATTCACCGACTTTGCCAGACGTCTACAGCGCTAGAGCGTTTGGATTCCGAGAAGGGGGGGGGGGGGGGGCGAGGCTGACCCCAACCGTGTATACTATCCATGCCGTGAGGGGTCTCTAACGCTACTTTTGTGACAGTATACACCAAAGAAGCCAACAGTCTTTGATATCATGGAAGGCTTGGGGGAAAGTAGATTTTTTTTGTACAGCAACAATTTTGAAGATCACTTTTCCCATTTCTGCGGTGTCGTCGGCATAACACGATAGGCAGAAAGCGCCCCGCTGACTGGTGAAGACGTAGTGGCCTCATATGAGACGTAATAACAACGTGAAACGCTGAATGGTTCGACCACAATGGCGCACCCTACCCTTTTCCCGTGCTGTTTCTAGGACTTAGGCCATATATTCTAGATGGATTGGATTGGATTGATTGATGGATAATTGGATGGATCGGATTGATTGGATTGGATTGGATGGATGGACGGACGGACGGATTGGCGGACGGATTGACGGTCGGATGGATCAGCGGCTGACTGGCAAACGTGGGCTATATGCCTCAGAAGCTGTAAGGCTGGTTTACAAATGCAAAGCAGGTTGCAGGTTTCTATTCGGCTGTCTGTATTTTATGCTAGAATGAAATGCATTAATTTTACACATAAAATATTCGCTTACAAAGAGCACAGGGTTTATTTCGCGCTCTGTGGGCTACAGAGTAACAATTGTGCCGCCCATTTCAATGCAGCAGATTTATTTTATGAAACCACGGCAAATGTTTTCATATTCCGCAATCTGGCGCAGCGGCACCAAAACATGCAGTGTATGCCCGGAACGGCTACATTGAGAGCATTTCGTGGGGTTTATCATAAGCTGACATTTTCCCTCTCGACGTTTAGAAGAGGCCTCTTCCTCACGTAAAAGTACATAGCGACAAAAATGGCTGCGCACAGCAAGGCCGACGCGAAGCTCACGTAGAGAAACAGCTTCGGGCTATGTTCCAGAAACTGACCCACCAATAGCGGTGGCAAGAGCGCGCCGATGCCGACCGTAACGATGACGATGGACATCATCATGTTGGTGATGTTCATATAAGAGACCGTCCAGGCGACCACTGCCCCGTAGACGGGCGCCTGGCCGATGCCCATAAAAGCGCTGCACGCCCAGAGCAAGGGGGCGCTGCTGGAGCCCCAGACGAGGAGCGCGGTTCCCGTGACGACGAGGATCACATGGGAAATGACTAGCATCTGGAACGGCGACATCTTGACGGTGACTAGTGCGGCGCCCAGACGGCTGGCGGCGAAGCAAAAGAAGTAGTCGGCCGCCAGGCGCGCTGCCGTCGACTTGGTGAAGTGCAGGTCGCCCTTGACGGCGTACGCGGTCAACATCTGCGTCGAGGTGCCCTCTAGCGCCACGTACACACAGACATAGGTGCTCAGAAGAGCGAGCAGGGCACGGGTGAAAAACACGTCTTCAGCCTTGGGCGCGTCGCCCTCTCCACCGTGAGATAGCTTGACGTCGGAGCTGTCAATTAAGTACAGCGCAACCATGGCAATTAGCAGGGGCAAGTGAAAGGCACTGACAATGCTAAATGCGTAGTAGACCCTGCTTTCGCCCACAACATTGTCGTTGGTTGCCAGTACCGTTCAGCAATGGCTCGAAAGGACTGTAGCCGGAGTCATTGGACGTCAGATACGCGGTTAGGTTTGCTGTTTGGTTTAGAGCTTCTCGGCCAACAGTGGTGGAGAGGAAGGGTTCCCCGATGAGTGGCGCGACCAAGCAGCCGACGGCGTATGCCAGGTGGAAGACCTGTAACGCGGGGTTGCTGTTCTCGGGCCACATCCTAATGATCCAGACGTTTGCGCCTGAAAAGAGAACGAAAAAGGACATGATTGTGGTGGCTGGAAACCATTACAGGCCTCATCTGACCGCCTGACCATCACGCTTCGGTTCTCGCTGTAACCGACGCTGCACCCAACGGTGCAATAAAACACGAATACACATAAGGACCATGGACGTGATGGACCTGAGTATAATTAATAGACATTTAGGCTTTCGCTTTTGGGAAAACCCACGTGCCCAGTGCTGCTCAAACTGCTCGCGGCTTCGCATACATTGACTTCTGTCAGCGTCAGATGAAACGCGAGCAAAACCACTGAACCACGCACACCATGGCGAGACCTTTCTTGATAGAAAACTGAACAATGGCGTACTTGATTTTCACCTCTAAGGCGCGAACACAGTCCTTTCATGTGGTAACGAACGCCGTTTGAATTCGTTCGCGTTTCTTTTGTCGTTTACGGTACATTGGTTTTCCGACGTTTGTAGAGAACACTGGCATTTTGGATGAGTGATAAAGACGTAATCGCGTAAATCAACGACTCAGGAGGAGCACCTGCCGACAGGTCACTGTAAGGCTATCCCGGCTGTACATTTACACCGCCATCACCTGTCTGTAAGCTTAATCCTTTTATAGTCGGACCCCGTTTCGTTTGCAGAGCTTACGCTCAGATTGTTTTACTATCACCGCAGTATACGTTTGAAGACGTTCACAACCCCTCCAGTACATAGGTCTTCTGCGGTTATCTTCAGTGCCCGCGCGCGCAGGCTTTCGCGGCATCCGACGCGCCGAGAACAAAAAGCTTGGCGGAAAGCCATAGAAGCCCGCATAATTAGTATCGACGGTGAATAAAAGGAACGCGGAATGTGTTTGTGTCTCCATAGCTACCACTCGTCATCAGCATCACCACGCGTGTAACTGCCGTTAATCATTTGTTTCTATCTCTGGGACTATAGCGCTCGGATTAAAGTGTCTGCTACCTATACGGACCACGGGTCTCAAGTGGTCATCGCGACAGAGGATGGTGGCATGAGAAATCGCGGGCCCCTGTACGCGCAGAAACGAGGCTTACCGGTATCAAAGGCGCCCGAGCTGATTCCGCTGAAGAAGACCATGGCGTGGGCGAGCGCCAGGCTCCCGCTCAGGGGTATCATGAGCACCGTTACGCAGGCGATCACCATCATCAGGATGGACATGGTCTGCACGTTGTACGCATCGTACAGCTTGCCTCCTGCACCGGGGAAAATACAGGTACGTCCAGTGTAGCAGTTGGAGAGAAAGACATAGAAATGCTTTATTCTACTGACTCAGGTCCAAGTCACTGTCCGTGACGGAGGACCCTTGAAACATGTAGGTGTGCTACTAGTCAAGCCTCCAGTGGCTTGGCTTCCAGAATACATTGGACATGCTCCGCTAAATGTCGCCACAGAAATCTTCTAAGTTAGGTACAGGAAGGGGTGGTACAACTTCCCCTGACGTAAATGGTATTGCGTGGGAGAAAGACATAGAAATGCTTTATTCTACTGACTCAGGTCCAAGTCACTGTCCGTGACGGAGGACCCTTGAAACATGTAGGTGTGCTACTAGTCAAGCCTCCAGTGGCTTGGCTTCCAGAATACATTGGACATGCTCCGCTAAATGTCGCCACAGAAATCTTCTAAGTTAGGTACAGAAAGGGGTGGTACAACTTCCCCTGACGTAAATGGTATTGCGTGGGAGTTGACTTGCATGAGACAAAACGGGGCGCTTTGACGGACATGCGGCAGGCCTACTACGACTGTTCTGGTTCCGGATATGCACTGTATGCTTGACGCTCGAGAGTCCGGGAAGAAACTGGATGTAATACGGTATCTTGCTGTTCCGTAGCGAAAGAACGAAGTGCCGTTAGACACTTCCGTTTAGGAATGTATGACATACGAGATACATTTGCAGTGCTGGACGCGAGCAAGGGTATTCTGAGTAATTGGCATTCTGCGCGACGAAGCAGTAGTTTGAACGAGTCCGCTATGGTACCGCAGAAGACATGGCTCCTGGTACCCATTCACCGGCTTCGGCGTTTTTATGCTTAACTTCGAGATTATTCCACGTGAATTAACTATATCGTATTGCACGGACGGCAGCTTTAGCTACTACGGACACATATCTTGTCATTTATTTGCCACAAATCATTTATGGATTCAGTAAAACCACTTTTCGAAAACATTTCTGCGGCCCTCGGTGTTGCCCGTCGATCTGACATCGATAAGAAGGAATAATGCTGAAGCGAGGGGCAGGCTCATAAATAATTATTCACTGTAGTGAGATAGCGGGCACTGATATTGTCAAGAAGTGGCGAAGAAGGCAGGCAGGTTGGTCTGAGTCATCTTTGTCAAGCTGTTCTTTAATTACTTCGTCTTTCTATAGTTTTCCTCTTTTTCAGTTTTGAGCTCCTGCCTCCCGGACTTCTTGCGTTACCCACCTACCTTGTCTGCAGGCAAGGTAGGAAGGGGAAGGCAAAGAGGTAGGTGAGGTGAGGCAGGTAGCAGCAAGCACACCTACCTACCTACCTCACCTAGAGAACCCTGGGAGGTTCTCTGTCCGTATTGCGCGTGGTGTTTTCATTTTTTGTTTTGTATCGTAGTATCCTTGAACGACGACCTGGAATCTTTTTACTATGTGCTTGTGCTCTGTTGTGTAGCTTTTTTCATAACAGTTTTCATTAAAGTGAAATTTCTTGAGCCCTTAGCACCTTTTCACTTTTCGTCATTTTGCATTAATGCCGGGAAAGCTCTGTTGGTCCAGGCTCCGTCTCCTTTTCATTCATGTTACTTTTAATATATTAAGACACTCACAAAGTGAGTAAAAAATGGCTCCATCACTTCCACTCCCACATCCGAATATGGCTATTCTCAGGTGAGGCCCATTAAGAAATATTGAGTGCGGAAAATGAAAGTTTGAAGAATACGCACCGACCAGCGAGCCCAGCAGGGCACCGACGCATCGCGTCGTGATCAGGTGCGATACGCTCGATATGTCGGAACGGTAGATCTCGACCAAGTACAGCAGCGCCACACCCTTCAGGGCGTGGTTCAGGCCCTGCAGCGAGTGTGTACATAATGCCGGAGGCGGTGGACATGCGGCCTGGAGGCTTCTCGGTTTCCCTCAATGTCCATGATTGACAGACACAAGTTGCAAGTGCGCCCACCACAGGCAAGGGCGTAAAATATTTTAGAGCTACTGATGTCGTGGTGATTGTAGTAAAGGCCTACGCTCGGTAATGCGTGAGAAGACGGATACAGACGCGTCGTCTTCAAGAAGGAAAAAAATTGGCGGTGGTTTAGCTCTCGTTAAACCTGGAGTGACGCGATAGCTACAGCTGGCCGAGCGGGACTTGGTCACGTGACGAACCATGTGATCAGCCACGGCGCCGCGCCGCCGGCAGCTGCTCCGCACCACGTGACCAACCACGTGACAGCGCGTCGGCGCAGCCATAGAGTGGCGCGCCGCCACGCGGAAGGCTCGAAATGCTACCGTAATGTAGCTATTGCTAAAAAATGACAGCACACTGCACAAATGTCTTCGTAATTCCAGTTGCAATGATTTCAGGCTGAGGCAGACAGGTCGGCCATTCCGGTCAACAGTATCTCGCATGACCAAATCAATCAACAGCTGTGAGTGATTAAGCGAGCCCGGATTTCTCATCGCCATATCTGTGGTGGCTACCCTGACACGGAACACACGCCCGCGTTCCCAAAATCACCCCGTTTCTCCTTCCCACACCTCCTTCGTGGCCAGGTTCCTTTCACATGGGAGAAATGGGCCGCTCCACCGCTGGATTTTCGCTCCGTCATCCGGCGGCTGCGACTAACACGATGCACGGCCACGTGCTAAACCGCATACTACGCCCTCCTAGAGTCTTTGTCTTGACAACTCGTAGGTAGGTCGTCAAAATTATAGTTCTTCACTCAATCAATCAATAATTCAGAGTAATTTAAGTTTTATTGTATTGTAGTGGTTACTTTAGTCGCAGTTCTAATGTGTTTAGTTGCATAGTCTGGTGTGACGTAGCCACAGCGGTCGACTGCCCTCAAGGCATACAAGGCACTCTTTACCTACTTGAGAGCGACTGGATTGAGTGACAAGTTGTGACAGCGTTGTGCGTGCGTGCGTGTGCGTGTGTTATTCCTTTTTTCCCTTCTCTCTTCCTCCTTTTAGTCCCCTAATCCCTCTTCACCAGTGCAGGGTAGCCAACCGGAACCCCTTTCTGGTTAACATCCCTGTCTTTCCCTCCTCCTCTTTATCTATCTATCTGGTGTGACGTGGTATAATATCTGATGTTTAAAGTCCTAAGCTGCACATGTGCTACGGAAGAGGAGGGCTCCGGTTTGATTTCGACTTCCTGGGGTTCTTTAATGTGCACTGACACTGCTCAGCACAGGAGCGATAATAAAAGCGTCATCGGAACAAATATGTATCGTACAGGTCATAAAATTCGCCCATTTGCTAGAGAGAAGCGACGTCGAGAGACCGGATAATTCCAATTGGTTGGGGAAATTAAGTGACGTCAGCAGAGCAGATAATTGCCTTTGGGTGGAGGAAAGTGACGTCACAAGACGGGAAGTGACGTCATTTCCGGTAAAGGCATCAACGGCTTTCAATTGCTATCAGATTGCCGACATCTAAGGAAATTAGGTGTTCCTGTGAATGTGTTTTTTTTTTGCATTTCGCCCGTTCCGTTGAAATGCGCCATACACGGCCGAGATTCCATCCCAAGTCCTTGGGCTCAGCAGGAGGACTCCACAGCCGTTAGGACACCGCGACGGAAAAGTTCTTGCATGACTGAATCGAGAAGAGTGACTGTCAATGTGCCCACTGATCATGCACTCATATATTCCGCTTCGTGAGCGCAGAAGGAGGTTTCGGCAACGAAGCAATGTCACTTACCACACCCATGCATCCCAGGCTGAGATTGCACGTCCGGCCCAACCGGAGCAGCATCTGGCCGCTCTGAGACGGCATCCTCTTTATGGGGCCGTAGTTGCCGTTAAACTCGAGAGAAAGCGCTACCGTCCCGTTACCGGACAGCGCCGAACCGTTCCCAAGACTACGGCCGTATCCGGCCGGACATCGGCTCGTTTCGGCATGGCCCCATAGACGGCATGGCGAGAGCGAGATTAGACGCGCATCTGGCCGCTCAGTTTTGTCCACGTAGCACCAAAGAGGGTTTATCTGATTCACCCCCCCCCCCCCCCCCCCCCGCCATATAGAGCTTATATGGGTGCCTGCGCACTCCAGGAATCCCGGAAACGAGGCAGCCATTCTCGTTTCTTTAAAGCCCGAGGTTAAAGCCCGAGGTTTAGCCCGAGGTTATTTAAACCGGGCTCAGGTGTCCTCGGATCGGGGATTACCGTGGGAGCGAATGCACTCGTTCAGCGATATGACGCAGGCCTACAGATGCTCACGCCAGCTCTACCCCCGCCCCACTTATCTCTACATAACAAACACGTAACACTCTGACGCAAACTAAAGACACACACACTCCCCTCACCCCTGACCCTAGCCCACTATCATCCCTCCTTCCCACTCCTGACTGCACCTTGTGCCCAGAACCCTTCGCCTCTTCCCTCCATATCATCCTCGTCTGCCCGGCGGACCCTCCCCCGCGCGGCCTAGAGGACCTCAAGACTTGGGAGGACTGGGAGACCCAACTTCGCTCGGAGGACCCGGCCATGCAGACCATCGCCACCGGCCGGACTGCCAGTGTTATGGACCTTAGGGACGTAAACACTTGAATGCAGTGGGGTCGTGAGGGGACCCAGGGGCGTGCCCCGATTTCCTCTACAACAATAAAGTTTTCTCTCTCTCTCAAAATTACGCTTTCCGCAACATAGCCTTATTGCCCCTCATATGGCCTCTGAAACATTGCGAAGCGCAGGCTCTGAGAACTGGCCCCACAGTCCAGAGAGATACTTCGAGCAGCTAGAAACTCTAAATAGTTTAAAAGTACCGCCATCTCCTCTCTCTCTCTTTAAAGACTTCACTTGCTTGTGAACTACCGATAAAGCTGCGGAAGCGGCCCGTAGATGAAGAGGCCACGGCGAAGTGCTGCGTTAGCCAGGCTTCGCTTGCTCGTTTGGCGCAAGTTGGACCACCTTATACAAAGAGAATATTTACAGTGGCAGCTGTCAAGCGCCCGTTCCTGGTTTCGTGACGCAGTAGTAGTAGTAGCAGTAGTTTAGTTTAGTTTAGTTTAGTTTATGGAGGTTTAACGTCCCAAAGCGACTCAGGCTATGAGGGACGCCGTAGTGAAGGGCTTCCGGAAATTTCAACCGCCTGGGGTTCTTTAACGTGCACTGACATCGCACAGTACACGGGACTCAAGAATTTCGCCTCCATCGAAATTCGACCGCCGCAGCCGGGCTCGAACCCGCGTCTTTCGGGCCGAGCAGCCGAGCGCCATAACCACTCAGCCACCGCGGCGGCCAACACTCGCTTGCATCTATTGTGGTAAACCCTGCAGTGTTCTAGCGGAAAAGAACTTAATATGTAGTACTCTTGTTAAGTGCTCAAGAACTGTACTCTAAGCAAGGACAAGAGGCGGCAAAGTCTAAGGGGGGGGGGGGGGGGTGTTGAGCAGCGATGTCGGCGCCAAGCAGGACCACAGTAGATATACGTACACCCATAACAGAAATACGATGGTAATCCGTTTTAAAATGCAGGCATATCACGGAACTGCCTCTCAACGCGAGGCGGTCTATCACTCTACTGCGTGAAACAGAGTACCGCATCGTCTTACTCTGAAGAAAAGAAGCGTTTGAAACGGCATTGCTGGAGGCACTACAATAGACACAGAGCCACCTCCGATACCGCCAACTGTGAACGATGTGTGTTGGTACAACGTTTCCGTAGCTTAATGCGCTTTACTCATTACGGAATATTCGTTCCTATATTTTACAAAAGTAGAAAAATGTGTTCGGTGAGATTATAGCAGCACAATAACAGATTGTTGGGCGAGTTGGTGGACGACGCAAGAAAACGACTGCGCAACCCACGGGAGTGGGAGTGGGTCCCACGGGACCTGCTGACCTATTAAAGGCAGGCAGATTTAGCGACCCACCTTGCGAATACAAACTCATCACCGCCTCGGCTCCTTAATTTGGACAATTCTACCCTCCTTTCATCAAGAAAGGAACTCCTCCGGTGCCGCACACGTGCTCTCATCCCTCCGTGTGCGGTAACCCTCCCCCGCGGTCTTACCCGTGCAGAGGAGGTTGCGCTTAGGAGGATCCGTGTCGGGGTTGCCCTCACACCTGTCATCACTCGGAAGTGGCCTCAGTACCGAGAATTGTTTCCTCGGCCAGGGTGTCCGGTATGTAAACACGAGGACATTGAGGCCGTCATTCATCACTTACACTGGGACTGCCCAGCTCTCAAGCCTACAAGGATCCGGCACCTGATGGTAGCAGGTCTTTCACCAAGCAACCCTGCTTCATACATTGCCTGGACGCAGGGACCGTACCATTGTTCTCTACTGGACTTCATCAAATCAGCTAGCCTTTTTCCATTCATTTAGATCATTCATCGCACCTTCACCCATCATTGATGCCCTGGGGCAATAAATTTCGCTTAAAAAAAAACTTTCGTTTAGCAACAGACTTCTCCGTACACTTGAGATTAGGTATCCGCAATGTTCTCCTTAATCGAAAGAGCGAAGATGTCAGACAGCACCGCGATCACACAAGTTAGGGGTACACACCACAAAAAGATTTAGAGAGGACACTTAAGCTCCGCCTTAAGGATATGACGCGATAGATAGGCTCTCTATTCTGAGCAGTTCGACACCATTTAACACATTTTCATCCATTTTTAATTGTTTCACTTTACTGATCAATTACACTCTCTAAATATTCTTAATTAGCATCATCAAGCATTGGATATTCATTCTGAGCATTTTGACAACTTTGAACCGCTTTTCCTTTTTTTATTTTCTTTAATTCATCAATTAATCAATTACAATGATTTCATTAACTCGACACCGCCTATCACACACCAATCAATCATAAATCACTAGAAGCACAAATTACTATCATACAATTCTTTTTTTTTTTTACGCAGCACCCAATTATTTTCTGCACGCGGTACGGACTATACTACGACGCCGACGGCTTTCAACCGAACGACCTGTATACGCTGTCGCGTAATATTCGCACTTCGTTATAAATATTGCGCACGCTTGCAATGTACGCACACGGAATCATCTTGGATCGTGGCGGTAATGGCAATCATTGGTGTAATTACAGGAATAGGTAACGCTTACCAATGTACAAAATGAAAGAGTGTACGCTCGCTCAGGTCCCACGGTGAACCATTTAAATGGTTGGAATGTGGAATATAAATGTCTCCTGATCACGTTTGATCGCTGCGGCTTCCATGTAAATGCCAAGCAACAAATTCGAAGCCACGTAAGCGAGTTGCACGCAACAAGTGCTGAAGTGTACGTGTAGACGCCGGCCATACTCAGAAAACCACCATCCAAAAAGTTCTTCAAGTTAATCTGGATTCCGGCCCATGCAGGCATACAGGGCGACGAAAGGACAGACAGCCTAGCTCGAGAAACCATTTTCCGAGCCGGGCAGTCGCATGTCCCGGAGTATCGCCCACACGCGTGTGAGGGAAGATATACAGACATCCTAAACCTACACAGGGGGACGAGAGCTAAATACCCCCCACCGCACAAAGCCCAGACGAAAGAGGAAGCAACGTTTTGGCGCAGACTGCAAACAAACTCCTTCCCAAATTTATACATCCTAAACAAAATGTACCCGACGCAGTACAGAGATACCTGCCCCTGGTGAGGGGCCACACCCACACTCTACCGCATCACATGGGAATGTAAACGCAACCAAACATTCCACCAACACAGTGCGGAGCAATGGGAGAGTCGGCTCACCAGCTGCGAGCTCACGGCCCAAAGGGCTTTAGTGCAGCACGCAAGTGAGGTAGCTAGGCTCAGTGGAGCCCTGGAATAGGGGCCCGACCTTGCTTAAGAGGCCTCAAGTCGCCAGCGCAGTGAAAACGACGGAGGCCTCGAGACGCCAAGCCCTTGAAAGAACCCAAATAAAGTTTCTCCCCCACTCTCTCTCTCTCTCTCTCTCCAACCGATGTAAAGTAAGTTTCCAGGGAGCGAAAATTTCTCAGCTCGTAGAAAAGGAGCGGCGGGCCAGCGGTACGAAATCTTTCCGCGATCCGTTTGCTTCTGCAAACAGTTTGCCGAAGTCGCTGTCTTTCTGCCTGGGGGGACTGTATAGATTGACTATAAGTGTGCTTTTAGCTTTGTGCTTCTTTGTGGAGTCTCCTTTGTCAAGATGAAGCCTCTCAGCGACTAACCTTCATCCTCGACCCCCTTCAGTGGCACCTGGTGTTGATACAGCCATTGGGGGCGCCGCTTTCATCTGCAGTCGTGCCAGTCTTCTCGTTTCCATAAGTCGCGGTCCTGCATATTGAAAACGCAGAAAACTGGACGCTGCGATGCGGTGCATTCGAAACTCCCGACAATACAACGTTTGTGGCGGGAGGCTGAGGGTGCAGGAGAGGAACTTGCAGGACCCGCAACAGCCACATTGGGCCAGATGTCATTCCGGACCGAGTGCATCAGTGCCGTTAGACCAAAGAAAAAAAAAGGTGACGGACACGCAAGCATATCGCAGCTACATATACTCACCGTGGCAGCAAAGTGGAAGAAATTGAAGCATTACGTTGCGCGGTCGAAAAAAATGCAGGTACAGCGAAGTGCCCACCTTTGCTGCAACGGAAACGCGATGCGCCGCAGATGGCGTACGCAGCGTCCGTTATTCGGAGTTGCTGGACGAGGCTGGCGAGAATTTCCGAGCGCCGCTACGGCCACAAACCACATGTCTGTCAAGACCATATCCGCCTCTGGGCGTTCGGTGGCACGACATGGTGGCTCGGTCGCTAGGCCGTTCGGAACGGGTTTTTGTTCCATGACGAAAGTGGCAGCGGGCTAATAATAATAATTGGTTTTTTGGGGAAAGGAAATGGCGCAGTATCTCTCTCATATATCGTTGGACACCTGAACCGCGCCGTAAGGGAAGGGATAAAGGAGGGAGTGAAAGAAGAAAGGACGAGATAGGTGCCGTAGTGGAGGGCTCCGGAATAATTTCGACCACCTGGGAATCTTTAACGTGCACTGACATCGCACAGCACACGGGCGCCTTAGCGTTTTTCCTCCATAAAAACGCAGCCGCCGCGGTCGGGTTCGAACCCGGGAACTCCGGATCAGTAGCCGGGCAGCCGCCAGCGGGCTCGCGTGTCTCAACCTCCTTGAGGCAGCGAGCAATGCGGCGCATACCAGCTGTTTCAGGAAAGACTCGAATATTTCCAAAGATAGGTTTTTTCGGGTAAAGAGATCACTTTTTCGGCATAGTATTGCCAGTGTTGGCGGACATAGGAATGCCGGTGGTTCGTTTGATGTGGTAAGCTGGCTGACTATTTTTTAATAATTAAGCTTTTAACTACTAGAGTTAGGCGCCTAGCTGCAATCAGAAGATTTGTAGCCAGTCGTTAGTAATAGCAATACCAGTTTTTTAATCTAAAAAAACGCGATTACCTCTGGCGCGACAAAATTTGGCTTTTTTCTCTTTACGTGCACTGGAAATGTTGCTTTGCCTGTATGCTTTTCGAAAACGCATGTATTTTGGCTAGAGATGTGAGTAAAAAAAAAAACTGAAATTTTCGAAAAAGAACGGGCGTTTTTTTTTTTTTTAATCAGAGCAAAATTGAAAGAAACCAAAATTTCCGGGAGGGTTTTGTCTTCGCAGCGCGACTCGTTCTTTCCCTCAAATTCTGGTTTCGCTGTCAGGTCGAAGTAATGTCCTCCCGTCAATCGAAACCGCTGCAGGATTACCTTCGTCACTTTGAAATGGTCCACCGTGTTTTTTTCACGCGTCACCGTATCTGAACGTTGGGTAGTCTATTGGCCAGTACTTCACCGCAGCGTGAGCATCTCATGTTTTCGCTATGGTTTGTCCACGATCTTACGTTCGGAAACATTTTAAGGTATGCTACTCGCCTACTGCGGTCAAAAAGCTGCAAGCGTTCTGCAAGTACTGCAACGTGTCGCTTGGCTTCTTTAACACCGCACACCTGACAAAACATCTTGCACTGCAAAAAGTGCGCTCAAGAGGTGAAGGAGCTGTATGACATTTTATCCGTAAACAAACAATCCGGGAGCTCATCGGCGGCCTCATCAAGCGAGTACCGAAGCTCCTTGGTTGAAAAAAAATCCGCTAGCGTCTCCTCTTCAGTCGACAGCCTTTGCCGGAACTGCGTATGCAACGAACACGCCGTTCTCTTTATCGGAAAGCAAGCACTGGCTCGCTACTTTCAGATGCTTCGGCCTTCTTGCGCGCCACCTAGCCAGCACGTTTTGAGCGGCCCTCTGCTTGACGCTGTGACCCGCCGCGGTGACTCAGTGGTTAGGGCGCTCGACTACTGATCCGGAGTTCCCGGGTTCGAACCCGACCGCGGCGGCTGCGTTTTTATGGAGACAAAACGCTAAGGCGCCCGTGTGCTGTGCGATGTCAGTGCACGTTAAAGATCCCCAGGTGGTCGAAATTATTCCGGAGCCCTCCACTACGGCACCTCTTTCTTCTTTCACTCCCTCCTTTATCCCTTCCCTTACGGCGCGGTTCAGGTGTCCAAAGATATGTGAGACAGATACTGCGCCATTTCCTTTCCCCCCAAAACCAATTATTATTATTATTATTATTATTATTATTATTATTATTATTATTATTATTATTATGCTTGACGCTGAATAAGACAGAGTAAAAAAAATAGCGGTGGCTGATATGCCTAGTATAGGTAACGAAAACTGCCGCAACGAGCATGGAGGGGAAAAAAACTGGGAGGGAGCCTGACGTCATAATCTTGAAGCCTAGTCATAAAAAATATAATGGCAACCATCATGAGAAATAGGCCCTCACGTGACAAGGCAGCGGTAGCTCTTAGCCGGATTTCGATTTTTGGTTTCGCGCTCTCGCTGTGTTGCGTCAGACTAAAAATAACCGCGATCCAAGCTGGCTGGCAGTCTGCTAACTGTGGAGGGCCTATTTCCCAAGAGTCAGTGCGCAAAAGGGCCCTCGGCAGCGGCGTCAGCGGAAGATGGCTTGCAGAGGCCGAGCGCGTGACGTCATGCTTTTTTTTCTTCCTCCATGGCAACGAGCAAGGCTTCTCTTCAATGGCTTGCAACTGACGGCCGAACGCATCGCCTCCGTATTCATTAGACCCCACGCGCATGCGTAGTAAGGCGCATAGCTAGTCGTGACGTCAACGCGCAGCGGGGGAGGAGGCGAGGTGGCGGAGGGCGCAGCTGTGACGTCACGCTCGGCGCACCTGTGGCCAAGACGGGCAAAATCGCTCCAGCTAGCGTAATGTAGCGTACTGTAAACTTGGTCATCGCTACACTACAGCCTGTGTTTTATAGATCGGTTGAAACAGGCACGAATCGCCACACCACGTCATACATCAGCAGCGAGACCTGTAACGTCACTGACAACCCCAAGAAACAGTTGCCTTATGTGCTGACAATGCCATTAATATGCAAGCAGCGTGCGAGAAAGTTGACAAATTTCCCCACATGGAAACCATTGGTTGCGCAGCACTAGGGCTGAGCCTGCTCCTCAACGACCTCATGCGCCTAAATGTATTGGAAGAGGTTCATGAAGCGTCCAAAAAAAACAATGAAGATGTGAAAAGCACTCACGTAGTCGCTGCTGCACTCCAACAAAAACAGGGGTCAGGGTACGGCAAAGGAAATTTCACCGCACTCTTAACTGCCCAGCAAGACGCGATGGGGCGGCCTCACCTTCTCCTTACAAAGCCTTCTAAACAGCAAGGAAGCACTGCAGGGCACTGTAATCATCGAAGATCTCGGGGTGAACAAATCAATATGACAGGCTTGGACGAGGATGTGTTTTGGAAACACTGCGCCCGTGTGCTGTGCGATGTCAGTGCACGTTGAAAATCCCCAGGTGGTCGAAATTATTCCGGAGCCCTCCACTACGGCACCTCTCTTCCTTTCTTCTTTCACTCCCTACTTTACCCTTCCTTTACGGCGCGGTTCAGGTGTCCAACGATATATGAGACAGATACTGCGCCATTTCCTTTCCCCCAAAAAAACCAATTATTATCATTATTATTATTATTATTATTACACTTGCGCAGACTGCATATACCTCAGTGATTACTACGCTTGAATCTGACAAGTCCTTGTCGCTGGACATCTAGGAAGTCATCCAGTCTATCAAAACTCAAGTTGCTGCGTGGATGGAAACTAGCACGTTGACGCAAGAAGAACAGGCTCACATAATGCATGCGATCAGTGGGGGTGAGGAGTTCTGTGTGCGACCCATTCCTACCGCATCGAACCTCCTAGACACAAAGTACCGTGGCAAAAACCTAGGTGACGCGCAGATTGCGGTCACGTCTGACGGGGTTTCCTGCCAGGCACCTGTCGCTAAACGTCGGGAAACTCCTCTCTAACGTCGCAGAATACAAAACCCGCAAGGGGATTTGGCAAAATGAGTTTGATATTCTCCGAAACACTTGGATCCATTCACGTGGTGGAAAGGACTTTGCTGCAAACAGCCCTTGAGCCCCTTCGCCTGTAGCGTACAGCAGATTCACCCATCTTCTGCGGCTTCTGAACGGAACAGGTACAAGTTTGGAAATGTGCACACTAAATTACACAAGTTAACAGGGAAGCGGGTGCAAAAACTTGTATACGTGCGTTCTAACTGGAATGCCACGAAGGATTTGTCCGCTGCATTGCGAAGCCTGAACCCGTCTACTGGAAATGAGTCGGACACAGATTGATGCACTGCGTCGGTCAACACGCCTTGGTGTCAAATCGTGCGTGGATTCCCAACCAGGAAGCTCTGTTGAGGTTTTTGTGGTGCAATTATATAAGAATTACATTCGTTTCAATGTTGCAAAAATAAATAAGTCGTTCTTTGTATAGCTCTTTGCGTAATCGTTTTTTTTTCATATTTTCTGAAAAAAAAAACGGGAAAAAATTTTTTTCAGACACTTCAAAATTTAATGAAATTTTACGTTTCTAATTTTGGCATGATGTAGTCAAGTTTTGTCGAGTCACAGCGTCGAGGATAATCGCGTTTTCAAAATTCTCAATACTGATATGGCTATTACTAATGATCGGCTAGAAATATCTAATCGCAACTAGTTGCCTAATCGTGATAGATAGAAAGTTATTTATTAAAAATTAGTTAACCAGCTTCCTATTTAAAACGATTCACCCGCTTTTCTGTGTCTGCCAACACTCGTAGCACTGTGCCGAAAAAGCCTTTATTTTACCCCAAAAAAACATATTTTTGAAATTTTTGAGTCTTCCCTGAAACACATGCCATATGCAGTTTCCTCTCGCTGGCCCAATACCTACAGCTGATCTAACTATAGCGAGCTAACCCTAAAGCTGTAAGCATCGCGAATCCTAGCTCATCGCGCTTCCGTCACGAACCAGAAACCCGACGGCGATGGTCTATGAAACCTCTCCTCTACACGCCAAGTGGCTTGCTGCTTATTATTCAATGCTCGCCGAACCAGCGAGAGTGAACCTCAAATTGTCTCTAACAGCCCAGCGCAGGTTTCACGAACACATCACCCTCGCCGCGAGGCTTAGCCTCGCGCTCACCTTCGATGCCGAATGCCCGGCTCGGAGGTGTATTCCTCGGCAATCCTCAGTCGGTCTCGAGCGTAATGGCTCCCACGGGTCTCCGCTGCACGGTGAAGACGACAACCCACTGGCAACGGGCACAAAGTCATGTCTAGAAGCACTACCGCTTGTACGGCGAAGGTAAATTCCGTGGCTAGTAGCAATGAAGAAAGAACGGCTGTCTGACGGTCGCATTTCTCACCCGCCACTCAGCTGCTTGCGCATGCGCGTTACTGTCGGCTACGGACTTTGCCAAGGGCGATCTGCGCTGGCGCACTTATCAGCGATAGAGAATATCCCCTGGGTGCAGTGGTCGAGAACAGTGATGACAGTGCGCTTCGCCGCGCCTCTGCTTCCACGGGCAGACGGCGCGTCGTAGCGTTTCCTGCGGACGGACCTTTTTCTTTTTGTTTTCGTTGTCTGCTTGCGGCCAGTCTAGATGAAATGATATTAAGACTGCTTCAGACGCGCAAGTTTCGCCATGCATGCGCATGCCACAGCTTGGACGACGTTTTCCGCGTTCCAGTTATCTCCTGCACCTGAAACAAGCAGACTGTAAAGAGGAATAATTTTCGCAACCTATCGTTTTAATTAAAAAAACTAATTTTAATTAAAAAACTAACGAAGCGCCTTCAATGACCATAGGAGACAGCTGTGCATAATGCATACATACTGCGAGACACTGCATATGCTCATTTTTTCTGATTTCTTCTTCAGCGGCTCTATGGGGAACTTGCGCTGATGTTTGCGGTGCCGACTGCAGCGCCATAACACAGCCTAGCGAGAAGAGAAAGCAGTTTTGTGTAGTACTCTTAGTACTTTTCCGCGCCACCTTCAGGCGCTTATTGGCGTGAGCCTCCGCGCGCTGTCGAAGGCGCACGTGCCGTGCGTCAGCTATCTGGGCTACGCCGAGAGAAGCTAGGAAATGAATGCTGTCAGCCAAACGCGGCTATCTAATCGCGCAGAATGTGTTCTCGCGTTTGCAGCGGCCCGAGCGGCTGACAAAAGCAATTTTGAGTCACCGAATGGAACAATTGCAGTGCCACATTGGCAGCGCAGGTTCCCCGTAGACTGGCCGCGCTTTTACTTATTCGTGCGTTCCTCTAATTTTCTTGCTTTATTACTTCTGCTAACATCTATGTGACGGGTTCATCGTCCTAAACTACAGTGGGCGGCTCCGCTCAGGCTGTTGCAACGGGTAGCGGTCCCCGAGCTTCAAGCCTGAGAGCAGAAAAAGAATGTCTCACCTCTGGGCTCGCGGAGATATCTATACCTTCTCCGGCTCAGAAAACATGGAGTACAACGGTAGATACACTGAGGTCATTAACCGACTTCCAAAAAGGAAGCTGCGCAAGACTACGAGGGCTTATAGGCCTGAAGTCGCCGAGCGTTCCAACAATATACCAGCTCTAGTGGACAAGCATTTTCATACCCCTCATTTACCTAGCTGTCGCGGCCGCAGAAAACTTGAATCCCTTCAACAGACAAACTTACAGCCTCTCCTGAACAGCTAATTCCTGTGCAAATTAATGAGATCCGCATCAACGCCATGTGAAAAGCCCTCTCTGTTGATGTGTCGAGCCCGGCTACCTTGCACACTCTCAGGGCCGTATCGAGCTCTAGCAATATATGGGGGTCCATTTTTTGTCGAAAGTACAGCGGCAGCTGTCATTTTTGAGGCTTATGTCGACATTAAAGGGTGACTTACGGAAGTTACTATAATCTAATGAAAATCAAGCATGTCGAAAGGTTTGCCTTTCTCGTTCGGTTTAAAGACATAATAAACGCAATGGAAAGACGGGCAAGTTGATGATACATACTTAAGAGAAAATAGCGCAAAAGACGGGGACAAGTGAAGAAAGTATAGCGCTGGTCCTGTTGTTTTCTTCACTTGTCCCCGTCTTTTGCGCTACTTTCCCTTAAAAACTTATTAATTTTTTTTTCTCGACCCATCGTTTGATACTGTCGCGAGCAGGTAGAATGCGCCATCGTATTTCATAACTTCATTTCTTTTCCACTGTGCTCCAGCGTGCAAACTCAAGCTGTTGACCTCGAAACTTGTAAGGCTGGCTTACAAAGGCAAAACAGCTGGCAGGTTTGCCGTTAGTTTTCTTCCTTTTGCGCTAAAATGGAGCACATAAACAATTTTTCAAATAACATCTTTATTTTACAGAGCCTCCAGGATTTGTTTCGTGCTCTCTCAGCTGCAGAGTAAAAATTGTGCCACGCATATCAATGCAGCAGAATTATTTTATCGAACTCCGGCAAGAGTTTCCCCATTCCGGAGTCCGGGGAAACGACATTTCACAGCATTTCACGGGGCTTGTTGTGCCCGGGTCAAACAAAGTGTTTCCCGCGGAACTATACACTAAACAGCTTCTTGTGCGCCCTAAGCTTCATGGGTTTACAGCTGTCTCACATTCTCGACCTTAAAGATAAACTGAGCAGTAAGCGCCCACCACACAAGAACTTTGAGCCAGGGCCAAGCCGCGACTAAGGGGACATCTCAGCGACGGAAAGAATGTGGCCGGCGCGGGGGCGTCTACTGATGCCACCTACCGGAGAGCCGCTGTGGCTCGTACACACTCACCCCCAGCTACCTTTCGACCATGGGTGCTCCTCCTGACTGTCTCCCGCGCCTACGTCAAGTGACGTCCTGTCATAGGGACAATGTGGGAGACCTAGGGACCTACACCATCAACACGTATCAGCTCTCTCTTGTGGAGAACCTGTAAGATGTAACCTTTTGTACATAAAGCTCTCAATCTTCCCGCAACTTCACATCTCCGTTTCCTCGGGTACGACGCAAAGCCGGAGACGTCGATGTCGCTAAACCAGTCACAACAGGTCTCTCATAAGTTGGTACTTTCACTCTCGGCGCTTACAAGAGGCCTCTTCCTCACGTAAAAGCACATAACGACAAAAAAGGCCACGCAAAGCATGGCCGAAGCGAAGCACACGTAGAGAAACACGTTCGGTGTGCGGTCCAGAAACTGGCCCACCAACAGTGGGGGCGATAGCATGCCGACCGTCGCCATAATGACGACGATAGACATCATCATGTTGCTGAACTTAATATAGGAGTCCGTCCAGGTGACCACTGCCGCGTATACCGGACCCTGGCCGATGCCCATGAGCGCGATGCACGCCCAGAGCACGGGGGCGCTGCTGGAACCCCAAACGAGGAGCACTGTGCCTGTGACAACGAGGACCACGTGGGACAGGACGAGCATCTGGAACGGCGACATCTTGATGGTGACCAGTGCGGCGCCCAGACGGCTGGCTGCGAAGCAGGAAAAGAAGACGGCCGCCAGGCGCGCTGCCGCCGACTTGGCGAAGTGCAGGTCGCTCTTGACCGCGTACGCAGTGACCATCTGGGCCGTGGTGCACTCCAGTGCCACGTAGACGCACACGTAGGTGCTCATAAGGGCGAGCATGACGCGGCTGAAGAACACGTCTTCCGTCTTGGGCGCGTCGCCTTCCCCGCTGTGGGGTGGCTTGACGTCGGAGCTGTCGATGAAGTACAGCGCTGCCATGGCAATGACCAGGAGTAAGTGGAAGCCGCTGGCGATGCCGAATGCGTAGTAGACTCTGCTCTCGGAGGTTTCGTTGCGCAGTGGCTCGAAAGTGCTGTAGCCTAAATCGTCGTACGCAGTCCGGTTAGACGTCTGGTTTAGCACCTCCCGGCCGACACCGGTGGAGAGGAAGGGTTCGGCGATGAGAGGCGCCATAAGGTTACCGACGCCGAAGGCCAAGTGGAAGACCTGCAACGCAGGGCTGCTGTTCTCGGGCCACAGCCTGATGGTCCATACGTTTGCGCCTGTAAAGAAGAAAATAATTGCTGTAATCTTTAATTTGAGAATATGAATTTCATGACTAATATTCTTGCTAAAGCTGGTAAAAAGTTGGTAATTGGAAGCATTTTGAGAGAAAACTTTGGATACAGTACGGTAAATGGGGGCATTTGGAAATACTACGTCCTCGAGAACTGCCCAAGCCTTGGGACTATCGAAGACAGTGACACTTAAATCTGGAGTAATTAATTTTCGGCATGCCAAGGTATCATGTCTTCATTCTTTCTTTTTCCTCCGTCGGAATACAGCGCATAGAATTAAGCGTCTGTGACCTCGGGACCACGAATTTCAAAAGGCCGCCCCGACAGAGCACGATTACACGTGATTTCCATACCTCCGTACACAATGAAGAAGGGCTCACCTGTATTAAAAGCGCCCGAGCTGATTCCTCCGAAGAAGACAATCGCGTAGGCCAGCGCCAGGCTCCCGCTCAGAGGAATCATGAGTGCCGTCACACAGGCGACCACCATCATCAAGATGGACATGATCTGTACGTTGTACGCATCGTACAGCTTACCTCCTGCAATGCGGAAAAAATAGGTACTTACAGTGTAACAATTAGAGAGAGAGAGAGAGGGGAGAAATTCTTTTTCTATCGACTCCGAGCCGAACCGCGGTCTTGAGGAAGGAGGACCCCCGAGGCGGGCGTGCCACAGGTCAAGACTCTAGTGGTTTGGCTTCCAGAATGTATGCGACATGGTCCGCTGAATGTTGCCGCAGAAATATTCGAAGTTAGGTATGGGAGGGGATGCCACAACTAACCCTGTGGTAAATTGAGTTAAGTTGAGGTGTAATAGATATTGATTTGCATGAGAGGAAGCGCGGTGCTTTGATGACATTGGGGCAGTCCTGGTAAACGCGTTCCGTGTCGGGGTATGCACAGAATACCTGACGCTCAGGTGTCCATAGCGCTATTGGATTAAATATGATATCATGCCGTTTTGTAGAGAAAGGTTACAGTGCAGTTAAGAATATTTGTCTAGGAATGGATGACGTGCAAGGACCCTTGTGCTGGCCGTGAACAAGATTGTAGAAGACTACATAAAGGGGGCCTTCTGGACGAGGAAGAATTAACATGAACGTGTCTGCTTCGGTACCAAATACCAAGCACGGTTCCTAGTTCCAACGCACCAGTTCCGTCGTTTTTAGGCTCAACTTTGCGAATCTTTCATTTGAAATGATCAGATGATATTGCACAGGTGGCACCTTTAGTTGTTACGGACAAACACCACCTCGTTTATTCGCCATAAATCACTCAGGGAGTTACCAGAACCACTTTTAAGGAGCATGCGTGCGGCCCTCGAGACTTGTCCGTGGACTTGGATTCAATTGCATAGTATACCTAAGGTGCGAAATCGATGAACTGAGGGGTGAGGTTCGTAAAAAATGTTCAGCAATAAGATGGCGTTCCTTGGTCTCCCCACTGAGTGACAGAAAAAGCAGGAAGGTATAGGCCTGAACAAAGCTTCTCAAGCCGCAACAATATTGACAACGGCCCTATCACCTCTGCTCCCACATCCCATTGGCGGTCCTCGGGTGAAGCCCTTAAAACAAGGTTCAGTCATGGAAACGAAAGCTTGAGAGCGGGAGGTCACGCACCGACCAGGGATCCCACCAGGCTGCCGACGCATCGCGTCGTGATCAAGTGCGACACGCTGGAGATGTCGGAGCCGTAGATCTCCACTAGATCCAGCAGCGCCACGCCGGTCAGGGCAATGATCAGGCCCTGCACAGAGTATGGACATAATGCTGGAGGCGGAATTGGAAACAAAACCATGGCCATTCAAGTTCGGATCCGGGTTCACCGCTGACAGTTCAGCCATTTCGCCCAACAGCCGCCTGAGTAATCGAATCAATCAGAAGCTTCGAATGCAGTGAACCTGGATATATCGAACTCTAAGGAGATCGCGAAATAGTTCGATATATCAGTAATTCGATATATAAAAATGGCGGTATATAAGGTTATCCACAACCTAGAAGCAAGAATACATTACTCTCACGCTATACAGTGACGTGCCTCTAGCAGAGTCGTGCTGGCAGAGCGCAGCTAGGTCCTTCCCATCGAAACCACAGCTGACAGTGCTTGGGAACTAGCCACTGCCTATCGTAACATGTCTAATCATGTTAACAGCAAACTATAAATAGAATAACCTATATTCAAAATTAGCGTATAGTCAGTTTCCGCAACGCCTTCGGCAGTGAAGCATGCCACGCTAAAAGTGATGGATAGGATTTCGAAAAGGGGACTTCATCGCATGGCGGGGAGAATTGCTGGCGAGATTGGAGTCCGACACACTGCGCGATTTTTCTATACTTTAACCAAGGATTTTCAAGGGTATAATCTGTGCGTTCGATATATCCAATGATTCGAAATATCCGGGTTCGACCCTGGCTCGACTGTAGTGCAGGATTAGGCTTATCGTCTAGAGTATTCCCTAATCGAGGTTCGATATACTCCTCTAGTCTTGGGATAGATTTTCACCACAAAAATGCAGAGAACTTAGGGTCGGTAACTGGAGCAGATCTGTAGTAGATTCACCCCCTCCACCCCCCCCCCCCCCAAAAGTAATAATAATAAAACCGGAGAACATTCGGATAGCAACGGAAGAGATCTTGGGTAGATTTTACTCCCTGTTTTGACGGACGAAATTCGTACGTGCCGACCGTATGTACTCCGTATTTTGGGGGGCGAAAACTTACCCCAAGACCGTAGCGGAGTATCTCGAACCTCGGATAGAGAGGACACTAACCGGTAAGCCTACTCCCATCTGGGTTAATTCGTGTTTAGAGTGCAATCCATACTGCTTTCTGTCAAGGAATTTTTCATAGCCCCATTTTGCCATTGCTGACCTGCTTTGAGATATTCTGAAAAAATCAAGAATCGTGATCGTAAACATGCCCACCGCTCATGTGCTCACGAAGCAGCCCGTTTCGTGAGCGAAGGAGGTCTCGGCAAAGCCAAAATTTCACTCACCATTCCCATGCATCCCAGGCAGAGATTGCAGGTGCGGCCTAACCGGAGCAGCATCTTGCCCCGTGAAGACAGCATCCTCTTTCTGGGGCCGTATACTTACTGTCACAGTCAAAAGAAAAAGAAACCGTCCCGTTACAACGGACTAGATTGCCGATTAAAGTAGTGAAGCAGGCAGGCTTGGTGTCCCGCTTCCTCGCCGCTAGGTAGCGCACGGAGTGACGTCAATGCTCCGCGTGTGCTTCCTTAGGCGATACGTGGCCGGGCGCCCAACCCCGGCCGCTTGTGCAGTGTTCCGCGCGGGCCATTATAAGCGAACATGACGCTACGTACTATCAACAGCGAATGAAACGCGAACATGAAAACTGAGGCGGCAACACAATAACGCCAACATATTACCTCCTGGACAGCCAATACAAGCGAGGTTGATTAACACTTCTGTAGAACGGTCTTCGCGCCTTTGAAGTGAAATTACCCCCTTCGGTAGTATCGAGCTTCCTCTAGCTGCGAGCTTCTTATTGAAGCGAAAAGCTTCGCTACGTCAGCTTATCGAGCCGCTAGCAGAGCCGCAAGTTTGACCTTGGATGTAGCTAGAGGTCAAACCCTGAGCATAGCTAGTGGCAGTCAGGTTTGACACTAAGGTGGTCCATAAGGTCAAGGTCAAAGTTGAGATAGTTGGTGTAACAGCCGCTGGTGTCACTGCTGTAGCCGACGTCATATCAAAGAGGAGGAGCAAGAAGTCGAGGGGTATATAAGCGCGTGTGCGCGCGCTCAATGCCAGACGCCGGGGGTGATGGAGGAAAATAGCATCCTGCCGCAGCCGCGTCCCTAGAAGCCATGGTCGCGAAGTTTATGTCGTTTCGAAGAACGCAAGATGTTTAACAAATAAAATGCCTACTACTGTGTGTGTGTGTGTGTGTGTGTGTGTGTGTGTGTGTGTGTGTGTGTGTGTGTGTGTGTGTGTGTGTGTGTGTGTGTGTGTGTGTGTGTGTGTGTGTGTGTGTGTGTGTGTGTGTGTGTGTGTGTGTGTGTGTGTGTGTGTGTGTGTGTGTGTGTGTGTGTGTGTGTGTGTGTGTGTGTGTGTGTGTGTGTGTGTGTGTGTGTGTGTGTGTGTGTGTGTGTGTGTGTGTGTGTGTGTGTGTGTGTGTGTGTGTGTGTGTGTGTGTGTGTGTGTGTGTGTGTGTGTGTGTGTGTGTGTGTGTGGTGTGTGTGTGTGTGTGTGTGTGTGTGTGTGTGTGTGTGTGTGTGTGTGTGTGTGTGTGGTGTGTGTGTGTGTGTGTGTGTGTGTGTGTGTGTGTGTGTGTGTGTGTGTGTGTGTGTGTGTGTGTGTGTGTGTGTGTGTGTGTGTGTGTGTGTGTGTGTGTGTGTGTGTGTGTGTGTGTGTGTGTGTGTGTGTGTGTGTGTGTGTGTGTCAGTATGGCTATCTATGGAAACCGCCAGTCGCTCGACCACAAACGTAGGTAGCCATGGAGATGCAGCTTTTCGCTTTCGACCAGGGTTAACTGGAACTAAACTACCACCTTTTTTTTTGCTGCTCGTGACTGAACTGTCTTGTTCGTATTTCATTTCTTGCTGATAGTACGTGCGGCTTTTTAAACAGGGCGAGTTTTTTAACGCTTACAGATTTTTGTGCTAAAATTCTGAGAGATACGTTGGTACGCTCTCTGCAGGTGGATTGCACAGCAAGGCGGACATTGTGTACGTCGTAAAGCTGAATAACTACAATGCAAACAGAAAGCAGTGAAAACGGAGTAAGGTATCCTCTAGCAGACTCCCTTTTATGCACTAAAGGACAGTTTACTCCATTTTTACACCCATAATGGCGTATTTGTGTTTGGAGTGTAGACGGTTAAATGAAGCATACGAAGGCAGTAATTGCGCCGCGGCCTGGCACGTTCCCCTAGGACGATTATTTAGTTGGGAAACCGCTCATATACGTAAAAAAAAAGAACTTAAATGGCTGAAATAGCCTTAACCAGGAAGCTCCGCTATTAAAGCCTGTTTCATATGCAAGCGAAACCGCTCGCGATATCTTCCGGCGCAGCGCAAAAAACTTGCCGCATCTTTTTTTTTCCCCCGCAGACTCTCTTATCGATTTCTCACTCAAGCAATAAGTGGGATGCCAATGCCACTAAATATGCGACGTGGTACACCATAGTACGTCCTTAAGCCACAAGCGGTGCCGCCGAATCTGCAGATCTTCTGAAAGGCGTTACCTTTTACTATTGTTCTCCCCGACAATTATTCACCGACAAGGGCGCTAGTTTTCGTCCAAAGTCGCCGACGGCGACCTTTGCTCGCATTACACCCGCACCAGCTGACAAAAGTCTATGAACTCCAGAACAATAGCCTTACACTAAATGCCAAAACCGAGGATTGACCGATATGTTCGGTGTGTACAGTCTTTATCAAAAGTGCACAGCCCAAGGGGTCTGCTTGTGAGCACTGCACCGCGGCTTGCTCTTGCATACTTAGAGACCCTAATCTCCCGACGGCGGGAGGAACTTAAATCCCCAACCCTCCGAAGCTTAGGACAGTCAAATGTGCTAAAGAGCCCCGCTACACAGCTTGGAAGGAAACGCCTTGGGCTGTAGATTTTTGACAAAGACTGTGCGTCTCAGCCGACCACAGTGCTTGGGAATGTCTCTACTGATGCTAAGTTCGTCTACACTTATTCCCGCCACAACACCGCCTGCTCAAACACAAACTATGCTTGAAATGCCATTACTCAAGACGACCTCCGGCGCCAACTTTCTTGCACCCGCCTCTCAGCGTCACCAATCTATCAGAAGCCAGTTTATAACCGCTGGCGTGGGGAAGCCCGCTTCTCTTATGGCTCACTTGTTCCCCTGCGATGTTCGTCGCGCCGCCTCCGACTCGGAACAGAGCTCCCCGTACACTGGCCCTCACCGCGTGCTCCCTAATAAGGCAGACGTTACACCCTAAAACAGAAAGGGGGTAAAAAGAGAGTGAACTGTGCTCTAGAACACTCCCTTTTATAAAAGAGAGTGCCCTAGAGGGAAGCTCACTCCATATTTACTCCCATTTAGGTGCATTCGTGTTTAGAGTGTACCTACGAAATTGCCCCGCTCAATTCCCCACGTCATCCACCCACTCCTCGACTGACGCTGTCATGTTCGGCTCAAGTGTTACCGCTCTGCTGATCAGATTCCAGCCTAGCACCGCGAAGGTGTTTTTTCCGCCGAATAGGTTTGGTTTATGAGGGTTTAACGTCCCAAAGCGACTCAGGCTATGAGAGACGCCGTAGCGAAGGACTCGAGAAATTTCGACCACCTGGGGTTCTTTAACGTGCACTGACATAGCACAGTACACGGGCCTCTACAATTTCGCTTCCATCGAAATCCGACCGCCGCGGCCAGGATCGAACCCGCGTCTTTTGGGCCAGCAGCCAAGCGCCGTTAACACCCAGCCACCGCGGCCGGCCTTTTTCCGCCGAATACTCTTCTAATCACGATACGTACAGAAAAAAAACGTAAGATTGGTTTTCGTACAATGTGCCGAGTGCCTCTAGCTGTTCGGCTGCGCCTGTTCCAGTGCCTTGTGCATTATATATAATTATCCATTTGTAAGTACATGTACACGCGCTATTATTTTTACCAAGTAGGTTTTACACGTGACGTTTTACAATATATCAGCATGTCTCATGTGGTAGGGAGGAGTACAGTAGAAGGAGGCGACACGCTGCACGACACATACCATCTCTTGAGAGCGTTAATCATTTCTAACTCCTGCCGCAGGATGTAAAGCTGTTCTGGCTCAAATTGCAATTCGAGGCGCCGAACTGCACCTTGATCTGTCTCTGCCAGGAGATACAGAAAGCACAACCTCGCCGAGGCATGCATCTGTGGCACCCTAATAATCTACACCTTCGAAGTTCCTAACACAAGACGCGAGAAATCCCACTTACCCGACACCCCCTTCGCTGCAGATTGCAGCCCAAAGCTTCGGTGTCCCGCCTTGGCTCGTCGTCCTAGCGGGTAGCTCTCACAGCCGTCCTTCAGTTGCCGCTGCTGCTCGAGGATGTGTTGCTTGCTGCTAGGCAACGTGCCGAATCCTGTCGACTGCGCCAGTATTCTGAAAGATCGTTTGTTCCCATTCTTCGGAAGGGATTAGACTCTTCAAAATAGGGTGATTCGGCGGTGATGAAGCAAGAGGCAATAATACAGAAGACGAAGAAACGTATTTACACAATTTACAGCTGAAACGACTAAATGCCGACACATGGTCATATACGCAAGCTGTAACTTAAACGATCTCACTCAGAGAAATAACTTTACAGAGCCTTACTTACCTCTCAATATTAGTTAAAGCTTAGGCGCTGTCAAAGTAGGTGCTGAACTCCTAGCCTCAACCTATAATGGTCGAGACTGCTGTATTCGGCTTTTCCTTACGTTTTTAAAGTCTGCGCAAATAATGGAGCAGGGTTGTTCATTTCTCGTTATCCACCCTATTTAGCCTTCTAATAACCAATGAAGTCCTCATACGACGTGGTTACAACCCTTGAGGATTGGACGAAACTTTGCACCCAGAGCACTGCTGATAAATATGAAAAAACAAACAAAACATTCCCAAACGGTCTCCGCGCGTGGGTTTTTCCATTCTAGTTTGCTGCCGGCTGCCCATATCCTCCGTCTAGCGGTCACTGCCTCCGACCTCAAGCAGCCCAGATAATCGGCTCAAATATTGGAAATGATCTTACTCTGATCCTTCGTAGGACCGGCTTTTGCAACGTTTACAATATTGGGCCGATTACCTGTCCTGGTGGGGACCCTTCTCTGGAGCCGTTTTTGTAGCGATAGCTACATTACGGTAGCATTTCGAGCCTTCAGCGTGGCGGCGCCGCCACGCTGTCACGTAGTTGGTCACGTGGTGCGGAGCAGCTGCCGACGGCGCCGTGGCTGATCACGTGCTTCGTCACGTGGTTGGTCACGTGACCAAGTTCCACTCGGCCAGCTGTAGCTATCGCGTCACTCCAGGTTTAACCAAAGGTAAACCACCGCCAATTTTTTTGTTATAACGTGCCGATCTAACCTTAATAGCGCATGTAGCGCGGAAATATAATTTGGTTTTCCTTTCACCATGCATTACACGAGCCGTACGGTGGTCACGGTGTGCGCAGAAGGCAAGTCTCCGCCCCACGGAAGGTACGGACGAAATAGGCGGAGCTCGTTAGGAACTATTTTAATGCGAAAGCATTACCAGTCCCATTACGTGAAAAGCCAGCGGCGTGTGTTAGTGTGTGTAACCACAGAAGCCACAGAATATCTCGGTGATGACAAGAAAAATAGGATGACGTCATAACGCGGCCTTATGACGAACACAGCAAGCCGAGCACCGCCATCTCAGACAATCATGCATACGCCGTTCGTCCATATATATATATATATACTCTCCACTAGCCGGCCTCCATGTGACACCGGTCTTCCCGACAACAGTGGTACCAAAACAGTGACGCAATCGTTTGTGGTACAGCGTTCCGGGTGGTGTAATATGATTTGTCGTTGCACATAGCTTACATGTGCTAGTCAAGTTGGTGAGGCTGCGACAAGTTACGAACCGATGACATAAGCACCTCAAACTGTATGCCTTCCTACACTTTTTACCCCTTCTCTTAAGGCGCAGTTGAGGTGTCCACGGAGATGTGAGACAGTTACTGCGCCATTTCATTTTAATAATAATAATTGGTTTTTGTGGAAAGGAAAATGGTGCAGTATCTGTCTCATATATCGTTGGACACCTGAACCGCGCCGTAAGAGAAGGGATAAAGGAGTGAGTGAAAGAAGAAAGGAAGAGAGAGATGTCGTAGTGGAGGTCTCCGGAATAATTTCGACCACCTGGGGATCTTTAACGTGCACTGACATCACACAGCACACGGGCGCCTTAGCGTTTTGCCTCCATAAAAACGCAGCCGCCGCGGTCGGGTTCGAACCCGGGCCAATTTTCGTATCAAAATTGTGATGCAACTGTGCGTCTTGCAGCGTTCCGGTTTGGGTCATACGCGCGCGCGCGTGTGTGTGTGTGTGGGGGGGGGGGGGAGAGGGAGTGTCGTTGCACCCAGAGACAGTAATTTTTTCGTATTCCCAAACGTAAGCAGAATTAACTCTATCTGCTGTTGTTTTTAGTCTCAAGCATAAAAGGAAAGGAATTACACGCCAGACGAATATTAATTACGGAAGAATTGAGGTAGGGAGCTTACCGTGGACGTCGGCTGTCCCACCTTTCTCAGGTAGTGGTGCACCAATGACAGGCCAAGCGGGTTCCTCGGCAGTCTGCCCCGACGTGCCTCTCAGATTACTGCTCGCGGTGGCAATTGTTCGCTCTTCCCAGGAACACTGATTTCCCCCTTTCCCCTTACGAAACGGGAGGAGAATCAAGTGTGCCCTCCAGCACTCCCGGGTGGCTTGCGGAGGAAATGGCGTTCGCGGGGTACTCCATAGCCGATAACCAACGACACCGCGACCATATAATCTCACGTAGTACATCACGAAAGTAAACGTTTTCCTTGCACGAGCTGCAGCTGCGTCCGCATCGGCCATTACAGTGGCGAAGATGCCGTCGCCGATAAGTTGATACGAGGAGGGGGCGGGTCCGTCGAGATAAAGACGATTGTCAGCTGCCACATTTTTTTGATAATGCAGCGTACAGCGCTCGCTTCCTGGCCTCACGCTACGAAGCGACGCCGACACGGTGGTAATTACTGCGTGCGCTGTTCACGTACGCACGCCTTTGTCTGTGTCCTCACGACCCGTGCCGAGTTTTGCGACCGTACGCGTCAAGACTGCCCTTTGGCACGGCTGCTTTTCGCGCTGTTTCTTTAATTACTCTATGGGAAAATTCTGGGTAGTGACGAAATACGCGGTTTGGATTTGAACACTTCCGAAGTTCGGAATAACGTTGGTCCTTTCTTGGGCAATTTCTAGATGAGGATGACACGCATTCACAGGGTGGCAGTTTGGTTACCCGCGCTTTGTATTTTGTTTATCCATAGTTATTTATGGATCCGTAGTTATTCATGGATCTTGTAGTGGATAAGAGAAACATGCGTAAATAAAGTGCTAGTAATAGTGAGCAATTACTCATTGGCATCCACCCAAGCGCAGCCATACGGTTCCAAAGGAAAGTTATACAACTTTCTCAGAAATTTCGCAGTTAAAGAAAAATTCGTCCTGGTCAGGGGTTCGAACCCGGGACCACCGCTTCACCGGAGCAGTCGCTTTACCAACTGAGCTAATCATGACGGCAAGCTTAAGGTAGGACGAATGAACAAGAGGAAAATATGATGATTATTATTATTATTTATGTCGCAAGGGTATCTGTGGCCAAAGAGCGCCATGGCGCAAGGTTTTTCTTACACTCAAGGTGGGGTTAAACAGCCGTTTCCCAAGCATTCCACCCTAGAGAAGCCGAGCACCAGGCAGGGGGAAGCTTGTACCCATTGTATCACCGGTGGGCACCCGGCGGCACTGAGGATCGAACCCCGCACCTCCCGCATGCGAGGCGGATGCTCAAACGACTAGACCACCGTTGCGGTCAAGAGCAAAATATAATTGTTGCTTAACCACCGGTAGGAAAAGATGTCGTACAAGATATATCACACAAAGGGATATAGCCATTTCAATTCTAATGCTTTTCACACGCTCTGTACACCACAGATCACTGCGGAAATACACATAAATAAACCGGCAACTATGAACTTGTTCAGTCTACATGCTGTTAAACCATATTCTGATGCGATGGTCAAATGGTTTGTACTCGAGATGGAAAAGCATAAACTACGTTTTGTTGCCTTTTAACTGGAGCTGGTTAAGCAAGGCATTTTATTGCTGCTCATGTCCTTGATTATTAAGAGTCGGGAAAAAAAGACATTCGTGTCATCGTCTTGCAACACATTATTAGTAGTTAATGAAATGTTGACCATGTCATTAATGTACACATTAAATAAAAGAGCTTCAAGACTTGAGCCCTGAAGGACATCAAATTTCACCATAATTAAATTAGATTTTACGTGATTCATTTGTGCATACTGTGTCTGTGCGTTTAAATCACTCTCCAATGGTGTATTTGCAGCGCCACAAATCCTGTAAATGTGCTCTTTTTAAGCAATGCTGAATTATTTGCGGAACTAAAGGCTTTACTGACATCTAGGAATATTCGAACAGGAATAAAGGCCATTTTCAAAATTAATTATAAGGGTTCTTATATCCCAGGTGTTTCATTTAATATATTCTACGATTTTTAAAATCGCCTTTTTAAGTTAGAACAGTTTTTTCGACATAGCATTAACAGCGGTGTCGCCCATCAGAATACAGCTGAGGCGCGCTAACTACTAGGCTGGTTAACTAATACTGAGTAAACTTTTAACTACCTTTTAGCTAGAGGATGTCTATCTCTCTCTCTCTAGTTTTTACGCCAATTCGTGCCCAGTTTCATGTTCCTGAGTGAAAGAAGAAATCTTTTTCCACATTTTTTTTTGTGTGGGTGTATGCTCTCAAATGCACTGCCAGATTTCATTATTCCATCTACAGGAGGTAGCCGATACAGTGCATCACGGTATCTCTGCGAGGTGGCGACATCTTATCGCTTCGTTATCACTAGTTTTTCGCGAGGCTATACGTCCACAGTGAAAAGAAAGCTTCTTATGAAAGATTCAGTAGACGCAGTTTTCCCCGTCCCCTCCTCGCATTGGTCGACTTTTAATCAATGGCTGCACAATGCGTGTTAACTCTTTTTGCTTACAGTGGGAAAACAGGCAATTTCAGGATGGTGTGCATAAAAAAATTGTTCACCCATAAAATAAAAATTGATTTCTTGGAGGACTTCATAGCGTAGCCAATATAGCTTTCTTTTCAATGACAAAAAGAAAAAAAGACCCGTCCAAAAAATCACAAAAGTGTGGTTTATGGTTCATGGCGGCTTAACGTCCCAAAGCGACTCAGCCTTTGAGGGACTGCAGAAATTTCGACGACCTGGGGACCTTCAATGTGCACTGACATTACACAGTAGACGGGCCTCTAGAATCTCACCTCCATCGAAATTCGACCGCCACGGCCGGGATCAAACCCGCGCCTTTCGGGTCAGCAGCCGAGCGCCATAAACACTCGGCCACCCCGGATGCAATTCAAAATAACAATATATTCAGTCAGAAAATAGGCGAAATAAAATTTTGAATACAGTTTTACGCGTTACTGTGCGGAAAACGAGTATTCCAATTTGCAGAACTGCTCATTCCGCACTTTCCAAAACGAGTAAAAAAAATGAAAATGATCAATTGCTCACGGAAAGGTCTTTGGGCCAATCCCCTGTGCAGTGCCAAGGTTGACTCCGGATCGTGTTGGGGAAACCACAATCCGCTACTCTGGTGGTGGCAGGGAATTTTTCACAACATGCGAAATACCTTCAGAAAGGTCCGGAAAGTAGCGATTCTTCTTGGCAACGGCGAAAACCGAAGTTACAGATGGGCACCTATCCATAGTCCGGCCAGGGAGCAGCAGCCACCTTTGTCGGAACTAAAATCGCACAAATAAACGTAATCTCTTCACGCAAATCAGTCGCTCGTATCTACAAAGTCAAGTGTCGATGCGACGGAATCGCGAGGACATCGCCTCTGCTGAGCAAGGTTGGTGAGAGATAAAGACTGCTCTTTAGACGCCGTTATCTCCCTGCCTAAAGTTCTTTGACAAGAAGTTTGGAATACATATGGAATACAAAAAATAAAACAATTTAGGATATGAAGTACAGTTTTCTGCAACATGTTGAATGTTGTTCGCCAACAACAGAACACGTAAGCAAATTTTCAAATTGCAGTGCGGCCAGAATTTGTTTTGTGCTATGTGGGATGCAAAGTAATGGGCCGTACTACAATGCAGCAGAATTCGTTTTATTAAACTACGGCAAATGTTTTTCCATTCCGCAGCCCGGGGTCACGGCATCGGGCACAGAACACAGGTCAAGAACTAAATCGACAGCATTTCATGGGGCTTCTCATAAGTTACGTTTGCAGTTTCCTTCGCCAAGTCTAGATGGGGCCTCTTCCTCACGTAAAAATACATGGCGACAAAAAAGGCTACGCATAGCAAGACCGACGCGAAGCACACATAAAGGAACAAGTCCGGGATGTGGTCCAGAAACTGGCCCACCAATAGCGGCGGCGAAAGCGCACCGATGCCCGCCGTAATAATGACGATGGACATCATCATGTTGCTCATGTTGATATAGGAGACCGTCCAGGCGACCACTGCCGCGTAGACGGGTGCCTGACCGATTCCCATGAGCGCGCTGCAAGCCCAGAGCACGGGGGCGCTGCTGGAACCCCAAACGAGGAGCACTGTGCCCGTGACAAGGAGAATAACGTGGGACAGGACGAGCATCTGGAACGGCGACATCTTGATGGTGACTAGTGCGGCGACCAGGCGGCTGGCCGCGAAGCAGAAGAAGTAGACGGCCGCCAGGCGCGCTGCCGCCGACTTGGCGAAGTGCAGGTCGCTCTTGACGGCGTACGCGGTAAGCATCTGAGACGTGGTGCACTCCAGGGCAACGTAGACACACACGTAGGTGCTCAAAAGGGCGAGAAGGGCACGGCTGAAGAACACGTCTTCAGTCTTGGACGCGTTGGCATCTCCGCCGTGGGGTGTCTTGACGTCGGAGCTGTCGATGAAGTAGAGTACGACCATGGCGATGACCAGGAGCAAGTGGAAGGCGCTGGCGATGCCGAATGCGTAGTAGACCCTGCTTTCGCCCTCGGCATGCTCGTCGGTGCCTGTTTCGTTAAGTACTGGTTGGAAGGGGCTGTATCCGGAATCGTTGGACGTCAGGTACACGGTGAGGTTTGCTGTTTGGTTTAGCACCTCCCGGCCGACGCCGGGGGAGAGGAAGGGTTCGGCGATGAGCGGCGCCACCAGGCAGCCGACTCCGAAGGCCAGGTGGAAGACCTGCAACGCGGGACTGCTGTTCTCCGGCCACAGCCTGATGATCCAGACGTTTGCGCCTGCGAAGTAAAAATAAAAGGACATGATAGTGCCGGTTGAAATCTCTTACAGGTCTCATCTCGCGCTAAATGTTTCTGTGAATATCCGGCATTCAGCATTAATACATAATCGATAAGCTGTTCACCAGGCTACCTTGGCCCTCGCCCGCTGACGGAGACCCAATAAACTCTTGTACGGTGGCCATCGCGACCGTGGGGCCGGAAGGCATGCCATATGCACTTTTTCGCCTCCTTAGGGTAAAGTGACCGCGCGAAAGGTGCTTTGCGGCAGGATGTTCATAACTGATGCCCTACCCCACCGGAACCCCTTGTTGGTGATTTTCTTTCTTCCTCACTCTCTCTCAGAGGGGCTCACCTGTGTCAAAAGCACCGGAGCTGATTCCTCCGAAGAAGACCATGGCGTGGGCGAGCGCCAGGCTCCCACTCAGTGGGATCATGAGCACAGCCACGCAGGCGATCACCATCATCAGGATGGACATGGTCTGCACGTTGTACGCGTCGTACAGTTTGCCTCCTGCATCGGGGAAAGAAACAAGTACGTCCAGTGTAAGATTAAGAGAAAGAAACAAATTGTTTCATTCCAGAAAATGTCTTCTAAGCGCGCGGTCTTAGCATGGAAAAGTTAGTAAAGATGCTTCGCGATAATAAGACGGCGAGCAGTGGTCTTGCCTCAAAGGCAGTGAGAAGGGAGATAGGTCATCGAGCCATGGCTCTCAAGCCGCAAGAATATTAACGGCTCTTTCACTGCCATTTGCGCATCCCATAGCCGGCTGTAAGGTGAGGCCCGTAAAACGAGGTTCAGTCGTGAAAACGAAAGTTTGAAGGACACGTACCGACCAGGGAGCCCAACAGTCCACCGACACATCGCGTCGTGATCAGATGCGACACACTGGAGATGTCGGAGCCGTAGATCTCCACCAGATCCAGCAGCGCCACACCGGTCAGGGCGAGGATCAGGCCCTGCACGCAGTATGGACAAGATACTGGAGGCGGCGGACATGCAGTCTGGTCCTCTGGTATTGGCTATACAGTCTGAGTGTTGGTGACTGCCACACGCTGGAACCAGTGTGCCCACCAGGACCAACGCCATAAAATATTTTACAGGTGCTAGTCTCACATTATTGCAGCAAAGGCCCCTGGAAATGAAAAAAAATACAGTCATTGACCGCGTCAATGAAGATGGAGCTGACGTTTTACAGCCCTTACGAGTTCCTTCTTCAAAACCTTGTGGACAATTAAGGAGCCCCTAAGGGCTCCGAAAAGGGAGTTCCACATCTCTGACTAGGTCACTGACTGCATTTATTCGTTTCCGTTATGCTATACGACCAGACGAAATTTCCTCAAACCCTTTGCTAGTAAGGCAATCTGCTCGCTCGCTCATGCGTGAACACATTTTCAACCACCGTCCACAAGGGGAAAAAAGTGAGACAGGAGGATGCTGTAGAATTGTCTAATCAGTTCACTGTCACTCTTAGATGTCTTATTATTAAAAATTCCATAGCCCGCAGGCTGAGGCTGATGTCGTCATCGTGGGTATTGAAACCATTACACATATCTGTCTGCGTTCCGAAACGTGTCCCGCTGGAACCTAAAGGGCAAAAACTCACGACATTTTCAGCACCCGAATGATTGATCGCCATCCCAGAGTAGTTCCGCAGCATGTGTGAACACGGTCATCAGCACAGTGAGCAAACCCGATTATCACACTCCCTTTCGCGATGCTGCCATATGGTATTACAAGGCGTTTTCGCATATTAAACTCAACCGCCGACCTGACACAACCAGGGCTCTTAGACCACTCCAGTCGAGAAACTCGCTTTAAAAAGTGACTAGTCCCAAGGGCCACTTTTCCGCTGTGGTTAAAGTTCGGACCATTGGGGTACTGGACTAAGGTCCCCCTCCCTGACGACTCCAGCAACAACCTCTTTTATAAGAGCAATAAAGTTTGCTCTCTCTATGGGAGAAGTTTCGCAACTGGTGATGTAAAAGAGCTGGACACAATGGTACCACTTCAAATTTCAAGCTGCGAGGTGTAGAACAAACAGAGGTACCCGCAGCGGTGACGCAGTGGCTAAAGCGTTCTTCTGCTACAGAACCCGAGGTAGAGGGATCGAGTCCCAGCCGGGACGGCAGCGCTTAGGTGGAGGTTAAATGCAAGAGCGCCCATCTGTACTGCGACGTCAGTGCATGGTAAGAGAGCCCCAGGTGGCCAAAATTAATCCGATGCCGTACATTAAGACGCTCCTCACTGTTCATGTGCTACTTCTGGACAACAAACTCAACATGCCAAAGTAAAAAGAAAAGGACGCCGGCAGTAACGCTTGCTGCACCAACAGAGAAGAAACATGCTGAACGCTAAACTCGTACGGCCCCCAAAGAGCAAACCTCTTCAAAACTTGGGATCAAAACATGGCAGCTAAAGCCTGAATCGTGGTCAAGCACGAAACAGGACAGCCGTTCCGCCAACGGTCTCTTACGTGTCCAAATCAATCGACAGCTGCCAGTTATTTAACGACCCCGGATTTCCCATCATAAGACCTGTGGTGCTTATCCTGACTCTAAACACACGCTCTAGAGCCCATAAATCACACCACTCCCTCTGCCCACATCTCATTCCTCTTCGTGCTCCTTTTACAAGGGAGAGATGTGTCGTCTTCTGGCCGCGGCTAGCGTGACGAATCGGTCACGTGCTAAATATAGACAGCCGCCACTACGCCCTCCTATTCTATTTGCCCTGACGATCCGGACGTAGGCATCGTTATAATTAAGATTCATCACTTGCTCTACCGCTAGCTCACTCACTCGCTCGCTCCGAGTAATCCAAGGTTGTACGGCCGTGCTTACTTTCCTCACAGTTCTAATGTATTCTGATGATGGTTCTGATGTATGCTTTGGCTTGGTTTATGGGCGTTTAACGTCCCAAAGCGACTCAGGCTATGAGAGACGCCGTAGTGAAGGGCTCCGGAAATTTCGACCACCTGGGATTCTCTAACATGCACTGACATCGCACAGCACACGGGCTTCTAGAATTTCGCCTCCATCGAAATTCGACCGCCACGACAGGGATCGAACCCGCGTCTTTCGGGTCAGCAGCCGAGCGCCATAACCACTGAGCCACCGCGGCGGGGTTGATGTATGTTGTGGTGTAGTGTGTTTAGGTAACGCAAGGTAAGGTGAGGTAAGGTAAGGAAGGTAAGGTAAGGTAAGGTAAGATTGGTTTGGTTTATGAAGTTTAACGTCCGAAAGCGGCCGAGTCTATGAGGGAAGCCGTAGTGAAGGGCTCCGGAAATTTCGACCACCTGGGGTTCTTTAACGTGCACTGACATCGCAGGGTACATGGGCCTCTAGAATTTCGCCTCCATCGAAATTCGACCGCCGCGGCTGGGATCCAACCCGCGTCTTTCGAGTCAGCAGCCGAGCACCATAACCACTGAGCCACCGCGGCGGCAGGTATGATATGGTACGGTAAGGTATAGTACGGTTAGGCATGCATGTATGGTATGGTGTCTAGTGTGTAAAGTCTCAAAGTACACATGAACTACGGGTGACGACGGCTTCGGTTTCATTTTGACCAGCTGAGATTCTTTCACGTGCACGGACACTGTAAAGCAGACTGGCATTTTTTTTTCGGTTCTCATTTTCCATCGAAATGAGCTCTCCGCATCTGGGATTCGATCCTGCGACCTTTGGCTCAGCAGCCGAACGCCACAACCACTAAACCACCGCGGCGGGTATGTTCTTGGAATGAGCCAAGAACAGTTACTCTAAATGTGCCATAGATCATACACTGAAACAAGTCCGCGACGCACGCACCGAAGGAGGTTTCAGCAACGCCAAAATTTCACTCACCATTCCCATGCATCCCAGGCTGAGATTGCAGGTCCGGCCCAACCGGAGCAGCATCTGGCCCCGTGGAGACAGCATCCTCTTTCTGGGGCCGTATTTTCTGTCACAATGAAGAGAAAATGAGACCGTCCCGTTAACGGACAGTTCAGAACCCTTCCCGTGACCACGGCAGCAGTCCGAAGACGGTTGGCTCGTTCCGACAGTATCTCTGCGTCGGGCTAGCTGCAGCCGGACCAGGAGCTCCTCAAACCACTCAGTTTCGTCCACGTAGCGCGAAGGAGGTCTTATCTCAAAATTACGCGCCTTGGAGCACTGCCTGATTGCCCCCTTATAACGCCTCTAAATATTGCGCAGCCCGGGCTCCGAGAACTGACGACGCTGGCGAGAGAGTGTCTTCGAGCAGCAACTCGTGCCTTGCCTCGAAGTGCTTCGACAAGCAGAGATTAGGATAGCATTTGATTGAATATTAGATTACAGCAGCGCAGCTTACTTGTCACCTCTTATGAACAAATCGCACATGCAATAGCGCCCGACTGGAGTGGTAGTGTTATGTTGCAACGCTGTAAAGCTTGTACCTCTACGTAATATATTGCGTATGACATCAAATTACGCCGTCTTTTGCCCTTCGCTTGACAACCTCAGTGAACGCCATACTAAACGAAGACGCGTGCACTGGTCGCGATAAACAATTTTGTTATATTTGCGCGGAAAAGGTAAATTAACAGGCGTACGGTACACCTGTTTAAATACTCAAGAACTATATACTCGATGATGATGAATCAACATTTATTACGCCCGAAATAAATCGGTGGTGCACGCAGGCACCAGACGGGGTGGTTCCCTAGTTACGGGACCCATATGTTTCCAGCAGCTCCTGGCCCCCTTCCGTCAGTGCGAGCTGAATAGGTAGGGCGGGACTGGATAACAAGGTCTCCCATCGCTCAAGGGGTTAGGGATTGGGGTGTGTTGGCGGGAAGGGGGAGGGGGGGGGGTCTTGAGTTTTGTGCCCTCTGCCAAGACGTGGGGGGGGGGGGGGAGAGGAAGCATCGACAGCAACGGTGGATGCACGTGCGACTCCTTACGTCTAGATCTACCAGCGCTGTGGTACACGCTTCGTGCTATACATAACATACGCAGATGTACATAACGTCGGTGGCAGTCATCACCGCCCACTCTCGCAAAACATGGGCACAGTACTATCCCATTCAACGCATTAGGAAATCTCGCTCTTGTATAGCGCGAAGCGAACAGAGTATCGCCTTACTTGACACAACTAATGAGGCGACGTAATTGGAAGCTAACCTCGTTGACATGGTTGACAACATACACGTGTATAGCGGGCATCACGAGGCTTCAACACCTTGCGTGTGCAACAACAAGTATTAAGAGGTACTACCAATGCCGCCACTGTGCTGAACGTTTTAGGTTGAGTACAAAATTTCCGTATTTTAATGCGCTGTACGCATTACGGAATATTCGTATTCATTATTCCCTCGGTTCAAAAAACAAGAGATCTAACGATGTGACGCTACAGATTTTCGTTAGCAGCATTAGTTGAACATTTCGCTTTTTATCGGTAGGCTCCCCATTGTGGCTTTGAATTTGCTTTGTCCGGCGCTTTTTGGCGGGCGAAGGCCTTCAGAAGGCTGTAGGCGGGTGGGTGAGTGAGTTGTGTGTGTTAGGGTGTACGGGGGTGGATGATAATAATAATAATTGGTTTTCTGGGGAAAGGAAATGGCGCAGTATCTGTCTCATATATCGTTGGACACCTGAACCGCGCCGTAAGGGAAGGGATAAAGGAGGGAGTGAAAGAAGAAAGAGAAATAGGTGCCGTAGTGGAGGGCTCCGGCATAATTTCGACCACCTGGGGATCTTTAACGTGCACTGACATCGCACAGCACACGGGCGCCTTAGCGTTTTTCCTCCATAAAAACGCAGCCGCCGCGGTCGGGTTCGAACCCGGGAACTCCGGATCAGTAGTCGAGCGCCCTAACCACTGAGCCACCGGTGGACGTCACACTTCACGGCTTCGGCTTCATACGCCGAGGACCCGTTTTGGAAAAAAATGTCGCTTTAAATGCTCACGCAGTAAAAATACGGCGACTTATTCTCGGCGACATTTTGCAAGCCGATTTCTCCATACATCGAAGCGCGTACGGATCCAGTGCGTTCGCTGCGGCAAAGGGAAGATGGGAAGCTGCCAAGTTCCGACAACATCGGTGGGACAAGCAACGTAGCATCTTTGGCAAAAGTAACCAGGCAGCATGGTTTGCTTCTCACTTGTATAGTGCAGCCTTTAAGGCTTCCCTAAAGATCCAAACGTCTTGAAAGGATAAGGAAAGGGTTCTCGTTACCTTACAGGGACTGGTAGCTTGGGAGGTGTAGTACGTACTCCACTATAGGAGTGAGAAGCAAAACATTCAACCTGGTCACATTTAGCATGCAGCACATCGACAGCAGACTATTTACCTTCGGATGCTAATGGCATACACATCCCCAAAACATGGACGCGAAAACTCCATGCACTCTAAACAAAAGGAGTAAAAAGAGAGTAAAACTGTCCTCTAGCGCACACCCTTTTATAAAAGGGTGTGCGCTAGAAGACAGTTTACTCCCTTTTTACTCCCATATAGGTGTATTTCTGTTTAGAGTGTGGACTATGCAGGTAACGAGAATCGCTTGAGATGTTGTGGCGACACTTAACACTTTCCCGCCCACGAAGAAAGAAAAGGAAAGTGACGCAGCTCAATTTGCCATCGTTCAGATCCAATGGTTTAACATTGATTTGGGTGGTGCTTCTAGTAAGGAAGGCCGCCCGATGAAACTTGACTGCGAGGACGTTTCGGTCAAAGCCAAGCAACAAATTCGCCCAGATGTTTCCCGTAGCCGCAAAACCACTCGGCAAAAAAATTTGTCGACTATATATGATAAAACGTTCCAGCCACAGCACGGGCTTGGCAGAAACCGAAGGAATAATGCACTAGCTGATCTGCAGGCAGGCGACGCGGGAAGATAACAACGCGCAGACGGCATATTTTTTCCTCCTTGTGAGCGAGTGACAGCGTACCGCGACAACAAAGACCAACGTTTCACCGACCCACAAATTCTATATAAAAAAACATTCTGAAGAGTGATAGACTTCCGAAAACAATCTCATTCATACAGACTGCGCCATCTAGCGAAAGTAAGTGCACCGCGCGCATGCGACACAGCGACAATGCAGTCGACTCAACGCTAAGTCCGGCATCCAGGGTTTTGTCGACCTGAATAATCTCAAGGAAAAAGGAGCGCCTTATTTTAGCGTCGCTTTGAATGCAAGGCAGAAACAGTCGCCATTTTCTTTTCTACAACACTTAACGACACCTAGCGCATCATTTGAGCGGCTATTCACTGGCGGAACAAGAAGCGCTCGTCCAGCGAGTTCGGCGAGCATCCGTGGCCAGTGGATTCCTGGAATGAGGAAGCCACCCACTCGAACGAGACCAGTAATCTCGTCCGTTCCAATAAATGTTTCTCCCCCTCCTATTTAACCACTTCTTGCGGAAGCCAGATATCGTAGACTCTCAGCTTTTATCTTTATGCCAGGTAAGCCAGGCCGAGGAGCTTTCTGACTGCTTTCACAAGAGCGTCGAGAGTCGTCAAAGATTTTCCTCTTCTCTACAGCTGGCCAGCACGCGAAAGCTTGAATGAGGCCTTCCACACAAACACATCGCATTCGCCCCATGCAAGATTAAAACTCAAGCAGGAGATTGTGTGCTAGAGTTTAGAGAGTTTTAGTGATATGCTTACTGGGCCCAGGAGTGTGATCAGCGGCTCACATTTATGAGTCCTGGAGTGTGATACGTGTAGGGGCTACTCGATCTCGCTGCGTCATCAGTATAAAATAAACGAGGCGAGAATAGTTTAAGTACAGGCAGCGCTGTGGCAATTGGATTTCATAACGGTTGTTACATCATGCGTGGAAACGTTCGCGTCGTAAATGTAACGTCGCCCTTATCTAGTGCCCCCCCCCCCACCATGTAATGTCCCTGACGCGACCTTGAAGGAAAAGACAAACGATGATGATGATAATAAGAAAGGGAACAGCCAGTCTGCATAAAAGAACAAATTTTATTGCTACTTTTGCAATAAAGATAGAAATGTCATTATCCAACCATGAACTCTATGAGAAAGAGAAAAGCAACACGATAGCAAGGCGGGCGAATTGGTGATACATATTTAAAAAATAACAGCGCGGAAAACGGGGACTTCAAGGGTAGAAAACACGGGACAAGCGCTTACTCTCAACCAAAGTTTAATCACAGCTAACAGGCAAATATAAGCGAACAGGCAACAATCAAACAATAAAACCACAAGGCATGTGCACTATGTTGGGTCAAGATAGGCAACCTCACTGTCACGCAGGAGCAGGGATGGTTCGCTGACGCACAATGATCTTGGTTTCTTTCTCATTTTGTAGGCTTCTACGATTTCCCTGGTCAATTGATCGGGGTGTTTATACAATATGTCACTATAGTACAAGGAAGAAAAACATGATTGACACACTCGGCAATGATCAACTAAATTCGTGGAGCGGTTATAATCTAATGAGTTTAGATGTTCTGCATTGATATTTACATTGGTCAAACAGGACGGTGTATTAACACACGACTGAGAGAACATCTAAACTCAGTCATTAGATTCTAACCGCTCCACGAATTTAGTTGATCATTGCCGAGAGTGCCAATTATGTTTTCCTTCCTTGTACTATAGTGACATATTGTATAAACACCCCGATCAATTCACTAGGGAAATCGTAAAAGCCTACAAAATGAGAAAGAAACCAAGTCTGTGCGTCAGCAAACCATCCCTGCTCCTGGGTGACAGTGCGGTTGCCTACCTTGACCCAACATAGTGCACGTGCCTTGTGGTTTTATTGTTTGGTTGTTGCCTGTTCGCTTATATTTGCCTGTTAGCTGTGATTAAACTTTAGTTGAGAGTAAGCGCTTGTCCCGTGTTTTCCACCCTTGAAGTCCCCGTTTTCCGCGCTGTTCTTTTTTGAAGAGAAAGGCGTTTTTCTTTTCTTATCTTTCCGGAGTAATCATTGGCTGAATGCGGGCGATGCGTTTCCTTGCACATTGGAGTGACCTGTACCCATTTGCGCGTTCCTGCTTTGCGTTACCACGCGCACATAACATCCACATAAAGATAAGACGCCATATTTTTGCCTTTATTTTTGCACAGCAGATATGCTGCTGTCACGGTACACTAACCTGTGCGACGGTCACTGAATGAAAGTGTCTGGCCCCTGCAAGGCGCATTGGGTCGTGAACAGCCACGGTACTCAGTGCCTATCAAGAGGAGCGCGTTCGTGAAAGCGATGGCCAGCAAAGTGCGCATGCGCTGCAGCACCATCTGCACACAGCACATTAGAGCGGTAAACTAACCCACCATCTACACTACGCGCCTAGAACCTGCAATTAACGGTGACATTAGCGTCCGCTTCGTGGCATTCAGAAATAGAACTCTCTGCAGGCGTTCGTGCCGCACAGTACCTTGATGTTTCATTCTACGCCTATTTTCCAAGACACGTTATTTCAACTGAATGCGTTTGAGTTCCAGCTATTCTACGACCAAAAAATTTCATTTGCACTCACAGCTTTATTTTTCAGTTTTTCCTTGCGCACTTCGATGCATAAGGTGGCAGCACTACTCCCTACGCTCAGGCTTTTTATCTGGGCCAGTGCATGTCGTATCTTCTAGATGATGCCAGGGCGGCGCGAAAAGAACAAGGGACAAGAGGCACAAGAACAGAACAGGACAGGCGCCTGTCCTATTGTGTTCTTGCGCCTCTTTTGTCCTTGTTCTTGCGCCTCTTTTGTCCTTGTTCTTTTCGCGCCGTCCTGACATAATCTAGAAGGTATGCAGCATGGCGCCTATCCTGTTGTTCTTGTGCCTCTTTTGTCCTTGTTCTTTTCACGCCATCCTGACACCATCTAGAAGCTATGCAGCAACTAGCCAAAACCAAAGTACTTCTTGAGCATGTCGTATCACTCTTGAATAGAATTAAGAAGCCGCTTATGCCGCAGATGAATGAGGACTGGCCGAGAAACCGACACATCCACCTCCTTTATTTGAACGTACGTTTTCTATATACAAAAGGCGACACTAGTGCCACTAGCGGCGGTTATCGCAAAACCAAAACAAAATGCATACAATAAATATAACCAGTGAACTAAGAGAGGGGAAAGTTGTTTGACAGCTCAATAACACTTTGCAACCTGAACCGTCATTCGTGTACTGACGGTTTTACTTCCTGGACATCAGTCGGCCTATTTCTGGCCCACTGCGTAGGCGCCTCCATTTCTGGCCTTCAAAGGGTGTGAACAGCCACAAGACAACACATCGCTGGTATCAAGAACGCACAGGGATCGAGACAAATCAAATAATAATAATAATAATAATAATAAGCATAATAATAATAATAATAATAACAATAATTGGTTTTGCGGGGAAAGGAAATGGCGCAGTATCTGTCTCATATATCGTTGGCCACCTGAACCGCGCCGTAAGGGAAGGGATAAAAGAGGGAGTGAAAGAAGAAAGGAAGAGAGAGGTGCCGTAGTGGAGGGCTCCGGAATAATTTCGACCACCTGGGGATCTTTAACGTGCACTGACATCGCACAGCACACGGGCGCCTTAGCGTTTTTCCTCCATAAAAACGCAAATACCGTCTGGACTTATTGCAATAGCGTGATGTATACGGATATTGGTTACAGGGCCCTGAAAACTCAAGTGCGTAATTTTTATCTAGGTGATGGCGCTGATTGTAGACCGGGACGTGCGCTCAGGATGGGGTCGATCGTAGCCAATAAGACTTGGCGACTCTGGTCAGCTATCCCTCGCGAGGCCGCGCTTGACCATCGGGAGGCGAAGACCACTGAACCGGACAAACTCGACGAGCTACGCAAGCCGCTAAAGCCATTTACGGTCAAGGCCATTCAGCGGCTTTGGTCTTCTCATACGTAAGACCCAAATCACCACAGGCGTATATTCGTTCTCAGTGCCGTCACATACGCGTACCGAGGCATCAACTCCAAGCCACCTTCGTCCATGTTGCAGCAAGACTGATTTTATCTAGTTGGTTGTATAGCATGACATGGTTTACGCAAAAGCGTACAGGTGCTAAAAGACGTAGGCAGCACACACACACACAAGACAGGACTGGGGCCACTCCTGGCGCCAGTCCTGTCTTGTGTGTGTGGTGCCGTCTTCGTCTTTTAGAGCCCTGACGCCAGTCCTGTCTTGTGTGTGTGTGCTGTCTCCGTCCTTTAGCGCCTGTAGGCGTTTGCGTAAACCATGTCGTCCATGTTGTGTGACAAGTTGACATCCGATGTTCATAGCGTAAAGATAAAAAATAATTATTGCGCCACTTACTTTTTTTCTACTTTCACGTGACCTTGAGAAAAGGTTAGAAGCCTCAAGGTCAACGGTTCGGTTGCTTTCGTTCTATTTTGGATAACGGTGCAACGATCGTTGGCATCCGGGGAAAAAAAATGGGGTGAAAAAATGAGTATGCTCTCAATTTGAAAACAAGGCGCGAATGATCAACTCGACAAGGACTGTCATATTATGACAACTTGTACGCGGCGCCCGTGTCTTCCGCCGGAAAAAACAGAGCGGCTCGCTACAGTACTACGTACCGCTGCGCGAAACTCGCGCCCGGAACGTTCAGGGGTTGGTAGAATTTTTCTCTGCAAAACAGCCTACAGGGGGTTTGAGTGAACAGTCCTCGGCCTGGGCCAACGTCTTCCCGCTACTCAGCATCGGTCGCTTCCTGACGTAAAGGTACGTAGCCGCGAACACCGCTATCGAGAGGAACACGGTGGCGAAGCATACGTAAAGGAAGACGTCCGGACACGTGTCCAGGAACTGTCCCACCAGCAGCGAGGGCGACATGGACCCTATGCCAGCTGTGACTATGACCAGCGACATCATCTTGTTACTCATGCGGATGTAGCTGACCGTCCAGGCGACGACGGCCGCGTAGTTGGGTCCCTGGCTCAGACCCATCAGCGCACTGCCCACCCAAAGCACAATGTGGTACGTCGAGCCCCACACGACCAACAGGACGCCGGTGAGCGCCAACACAATGTGGGCGGCGACCATCATATGGAAAGACGTGACCCGTATCGTGATGAGCGACGCCACCACACGACAGGCGGCGAAGCAGAAGAAGTACACGGCAGCCAGCCGCGAGGCGGACGTCTTGGAGAAGTGCAGGGCGCACTTGACGGCGAACGAGGTGATCATCTGGGCGTAGGTGACCTCCAGAGCCACGTAGACGCAGATGTAGGTGCTCAGAAGAGCTACGAGCGTGCGACTGAAACGCAAGTCCGCCTTCGCCTGGCGCCTCGCTTCGTCACCTCCCGACTCCTTGACGGGGACCTCGGACTTGAAGTCGCTCCGGTCGGTCCAGTACAGGACGACCATGGAGACAAGGAGAAGGAGGTGCAAGGCGGCGGTAATACCGAACGCGTACTGGATTCTGGTCGCGTCGCCTCCAAAGCCGACCATGGTCTCGTTCACGGAGGAGTTCTCGTCCAGCCGCAAAATCGGAGGCGAGGTCCAAGCGTATTCGCTCGCATTGGCCGCTGAGAGCACTGGGCTCGGGACATTGGTGGACATGAACGGCTCGGCGATAAGCGGAGCAGCAAGGCAGCCAAGGGCAAAGCTGAGGTGAAACACTTGAAGGGCGGGGCTGCTGTTCTCAGGCCACAGCAGGATCATCCACACATTGGAGCCTGAAAGAAAAAAACCACCGCAAGTATACACCCAGTGTTCCAGCTAAATGCAACCAACTTTTTGAAAAGGGACCCAACGTCCAATGCAGTGAAACCAACTCGGCTCTATTGAGAGTCATGTAGCTTAGTCTGGAATTTAAGTTATTTCTGTGGTTATGACTAACTAGCTAACTTTATAAATATTGGTTTCGGGGAACAAGTGTCAGATCAAAACATTTAAACCACCTTCAAAAACGGCCGGCTGAAATGTTTGCAACAAGCTACCATTCGCGTCGCTTTATTTTACGAGCTCTAAAAGAAAGCGCGCGAAATTCATAATCTGCAACTCGACAGCGGGGTTATATTGGTGCGCTAGACATGCTCTCGGGGGGTAAATTCTGCTTATCCCATATCCCGCGCCTGGTCTAAAAGCCCTGTCGGAGAGAGCGTTCCGAGGATTGACGGATTTTTGTCTCTGGCAGAGTGTCTTGGGGTGCTCACGTTTTCAGGTAATCACGATTTTTTAATTATAAAAACTTATGGGATTATTATTAACTTCCAGCTACAACTTAATACAACCAGCGGCCGAACGGTAATAGTTCGAAAGTTAACTATTAGAAATTAGTTCACCACCTTACTGTTAACGTGATTAACTCTTCCCTGATGTCCGTCAGCACTAATAATGCTATGCCGGAAAAGCCATCCTTATACCTCAAAAGACCAGTCTTTAAATTAGTGGCGGGTTTCATATAAACACACTGCCGTACTCTTCCTCAACTACTTTCTCGCACCGTCTGTCGACACGTACGAAAAATAGGTGCAAGGAGTCCTATTTAAGCAGCGTTCATGCCATCCTAGAGTGATGCCTGTATTCATTAGCGTAATCATCATCAGGCTGACTACGTCCACACCAGGACAAATGCTTCTCCCACATCTCTCTAATTAGCCCTGTTTTGTGCGGCTGCGGTCATATCACCGCAAATTTCTTAATCTCATCCGCTCACCTAACTTTATGATGCCCCCTCCTACGTTTGAATTACCTTGAAAACCAGTCCATAGGAGTGAAGAAGAAAGGAAGAAGAGGTGCCGTAGTGGAGGGCTCCGGGTTCGGGTTCGAACCCGACCGCGACGGCTGCATTTTTTATGGAGGAAAAACGCTATGGCGCCCATGTGCTGTGCGATGTCAGGGCACGTTAAAGATCCCCAGGTGGTCGAAATTATTCCGGAGCTCTCCACTAAGGCACCTCTTCTTGCTTTCTTTCACTCCCTCCTTTATCCCTTCCCTTACGGCGCGGTTCAGGTGTCCAACGATATGAGACAGATACTGCGCCATTTCCTTTCCCCCAAAAACCAATTATTATTATTGCCCTTAACCACCGTTGGTTATCTTGCCTCCCCATTACATGTCCTTCCTATGTCAATTTCTTCTCCTTGATTTCTACTAGGATTCCATTAACTCGCGTTTCTTCCCTGACCAACTGTGCTTTCTTCTGTTCTCTCAACTGACTAGCATTATGGAGGGTTACAAAGAGGGCGCAGGCCAGCGATTCGAGTCCGTACCAGTGTCGAAGGCCCCCAGGCTGATGCCTCCGCCGAAGACCATGACGTGTGCAAGCCACAGCGTGCCGCTCAGCGGTATCATGAGCACTGTGACCGTTGCCAGTAGAGTAGTGGCAATCATCATGAGCTGAGTATTGTAGGTATCGAACAACTTGCCCCCTGAAAAAACAAGGGCCGCATCGCATGAGTTAACAAGGCATGAGAGGAAACCACAGTAAAACACTCGTATGCTGCCTGTAGACACAGCGCAAAGGTCGCGACAAACGTGACATGAGTGCGTGGTCCATTGAAATGAATCGAGCTTATATTTATTCAACTCGAAACATTGCAAGGAAGGGGCGAAAGGTGAAATCGCGTGGAGCCTTACACATCATCATTTAATTTTAGAACACGTCTTTTGACAATAGAAAGAAGATACTTCGTTGTTCATTCCGCGGCTTCAGAGCATTCATATTCGGTTGTCTGCCTCAGCGCCCTTTGATGAAATCATCGGGTCTCGCTTTGTCATATTACACTGATGCCAAACCAGCTGCTCATCAACTTCGCTGCAAACCACGATGCGAGAACATTTTGAATGCACCGCTGCACATATTTGACTTGCTTGCACTCCTGCCATACGGTACAGCATGGATTGTCACATTGTAGCCATCACTTCCTGCTGCCACAAAAAGAAAGCCGACGGTAACACTCTTTGGTATAATTTTAATTCGATATCATCAGAAGCCCCATGAGGCCAAAATGCGCCGTCGGTCATAAATCTCGCCCATTGGCTAGAGAAAAGTGACGTCACCAGAACCAAGCATCTCTATTGGCTGTAAAGAAGCGACATCACCAGATCGGAGCAATCCAACTGGTTGGAAGTGACATCACCAGACCAGAGCATTTCAATTGGCTGGAGAGAAGTGATGTCACAAGACGGGAACATACCCATTGGCTGAAGGGAAGTGGCGTTACCAAACCGGAGGTAACATAACTTCAGGGAAAGGCATCAACAGCTTCTAATGATATCGCACTGCCAAAAAGTAATGGGATTAGGTGTCCCTGTGAATTTTTTCCTTAGTCTTCACACTTTTTCTTACGCACTCATCATCGCTCAGCGACTGCTGTGGTACTGCGGAGTGCCCTCTTGTCAGAGCCAGCACAGATGGGGAGCTGGGAGACCAAAATTGAACACAAAACTAGCTACACCGTTTTGACATCACGGTTGGCAACTGCGGCCAGTGGAAACTCACCCAAGAGAGATCCGAGCAGAAGGCCAACGCAGCGGGTAGTAATGAGGTGGGACACGTTTCCCACGCTGGAGTCGTAGATTTCGACCAGGTCAAGCAGGGCTACTCCGGTCAGGGACACGATGAGTCCCTACGAGTGGGGATACCGCCATTCACGCAACTGGCGAGACCGTCGAGCGCAATGCAAGATGATTGTTCTCATGAGAGACGATGACAGTACTGCTCAATATCCAATGAAGCCTCCCCCAGCCCCCTAAAAAAAATCTACTCAAGGTTTCATTCAATGCGGGCCTTTGCGAGGAAAGTGTGATACACAATAATCACTGAAGGAATAATACAATCCAGGCCTGTTATCCACCTTCCTTTATTTATTGAGTGAAATGCCAATATGGATGCCACCTACTCTACAAAACGAGCACCGTTTGTACGAAGGTACTAAATTAAACATGTGAAAGTAATGAATTAAGGGGAAAAGCTTCACCTGTTACCTGAGTGGAACAAACAAGCACTAAGTTTGTTTGTCTTTTTTTGTTCCTGTTCAACGTCACATTTCTTTTCGTTTGGTTTGGTTTATGGGGATATAATATCCCAAGGCGACTTAGGCTATGAGAGATGCCGTAGTAAATGACTCCGGAAATTTCGACCACCTGGGGTTCATTAACGTGCACTGGCATCGCACAGTACATGGATTTCTTTTCGTTTATTGAGCATTTATTTACATTTCAGAAATATGAAATGGCAGAGTTAAGAGTTGCTAAAGCCAGCATGAAAATGCCTTTAGGCCGGAGCGTTGCAAGTCAATCGTCAATGAAACTGATTATGCAGGCACGGTTCGGTCCGCAGACAGGCTTCCCATAACGTGAGAATGATGTCACCCTAGATTTGACACCTCCGACACACCGACATACAATAAGCCACCCCAAGGAGAGCTCTATCCAACTTTTTTTATTACCAAAAAAAATCGATTCTTCTGCTCTTTCTGGCTGTTGCGATGTTTTTTCGTCAGCAAAAGACGAATTTAAATATATGCTCAGAAAACTAAATTTCAGAATAGAACACTTTTTTTAGCCACTAACTTTAAACTCGTGACGTCACGGCCAAACAAAAATCGACGATCGCTATTGAGAAACGAATGGCGGTGATCCACGGCGTGTTAAAACTGTCCTGACATCATCGAAGAACAGCCGATGGTGGCGACACCTGCATTCTTTTTTCTAACCTTTTCTAGCTTACAAAAGCTCAGTTTTCAGTGAAATTAGCATCTTTGTCATTAGAATGTAGTAATATCTATGGACGCAGGGCAAGTTCAGTTCCTCCTTAAAGACCTTTCAATGTGCAAGCGAAGAGGTAAGAGGAGGTCGTACACACGTACCATTCCGAAGGATCCGACATTCAGGTTGAAGGTCCTTCCCAACTTGAGCAGCAGTTGCCACTTCTTGACAGTCATTCTGCTTGACTGCTGCGCCGCGTCGCGAGTGTGCAACCGAATGTGCCCTTTTACTTAAACTGCAGCCTCCTAGCGCGAGCTTCAACGCTGATAGTGACTCAATTAGGCGACCGGAGGTCGACCTTTATGTAGCGGTCGCCACTCTATTAGAGACCCGTTGCCTTTGCATCAAAACAACGCCAGTGACCATGTGCCTTGGATTCCGACGGCGCAATCTCAGGGTCTGCCTTATCACCAGACACGCACGCCAAGGGTCTGAAATGGTACACGCGTGTTTATGAAGTCGTATACACAGTTGTCCCGGCGCACTGCAGGCCTCGCAGTGATAACTCGCTCCATACTTTTTGCAGCCGACGTGGCCAGCAGAGCGACCCGGAGCGCATTTCTTGACGCTCGCACCATTTGTTTTGCTTTTCATTGTACGACTCCGTCTTATCGAGCGCAACTATAACCTCTTCGTTAGGGTGGCGACGAAGGGTTGTTGCGACTGCGCGGTCAATGATGGGTGTCTTTACAACAGCCACGAGGCCCTCAACCGGAGTGAACCACTTTTCTTCATACAGCGATGTCTGTGAGCGTCGCGAGTTGCGACAAAAGCGGACTCAAGACGGAACAATCCGTGAGTCCCCGCCAGTTACGCTCACGCGTCGTCTAGATGACCATGGTCAGCCCGAGGCATGGTCCAACGACCCCATGCAGAAGGAAGTGTAGTGGGTCCTTTGGTGCTCCACTGGAAGTGAAAATAACGCCTCTCTGTGGGTTCAAATCAGATACGCCAGGTCGTAACGGTCCTTGTAGTAAGAAGTATTCCAGCTCGCCAGCGTGAAGATGCAGATAAGCAGGGGAATCTCGTGAGCGTCCTCGCGAAGGACGCTAGCTGATAAGTGCAGGCGGCCTGCATAGAGTGCCGACCGACCAGCGCATCGTGCGGGCCGTGACTTTGTTACCCAGAGTGTTTAGATTGAACCAGAAGGCATACCGTAGCCTGGCCAGGGAGGAGCCTTAAGCAAGGCACGACAGCCAATCGACGGTGCTCGTCAGAAGGCATGAACTGCCCTGAGGAGTGGATGCGGCTCCGACATCGTCTTCGTTCTCGAAGCTTTTTTTCCCCACACCTCCAAAACTTAGAAACTCCGTGAGTGGAAGTTTCGCCCTAGAAAGTTTCGAATCCTGAAAGCATGCTACTGCGCATGCGTGTCCACAACAAAGGTGTTGCATTAAGAAGCAGACATGTGTGTCCAAACAATGAAGACGTCTGTCCACTTGACAGGGAGTATCCGTCAGCGAGACGTCTGCTGTGTTGTATTGTGTTGTGTTGGACTGTGTTGTGTTTGAGGGCGCATCATCAGGAAGACAACTGTGCAAGAGCCACATTCACGCCCAAGTCGCTTTACACGTCTCAGATGCTCCGACAAGTGTCACGCTCATATGATTCCTACCCCACCGTCCCCTCAGAAATGGATGCTTAGCCTTTCTTCTTGAGCATACCGCTATGACGACCGCGCAGCTGTTGGACCTCTTCCGCGAATTTATGTGTATACAGTTAAGGCATAATAATAATAATTGGTTTTTGGGGGGGAAAGGAAATGGCGCAGTATCTGTCTCATATATCGTTGGACAACTGAACCGCGCCGTAAGGCAAGGGTAAAGGAGGGAGTGAAAGAAGAAAGGAAGAGAGAGGTGCCGTAGTGGAGGGCTCCGGAATAATTTCGACCACCTGGGGATCTTTAACGTGCACTGACATCGCACAGCACACGGGCGCTTTAGCGTTTTTCCTCCACAAAAACGCAGCCGCCGCGGTCGGGTTCGAACCCGGGAACTCCGGATCAGTAAGTCAAATCTACGTTTTTGTACTCAAAAACATTCAATCTCACCCACAATTCATCCAGCAACCAGGTATCAAGACTCACCAGCGCCAATCAAGTGATGGACAATATCTGAACTATATATGTGCCTTAAAAATCGCTTTTTAGAAGATAGCGACAACTTCCGGTGAGATCTTACTGATCCCTTGTACAGGATAGAGTGCGCGAATATTTCCAGAAGAGAGAGCTCCAAAGCTTGAGGCCTGCGCTGTCATCCGTGATCCGAAGCGTTGCTCGAATGGTGGTTACGGCAGACGTCTTCGAATTGCCTTACATCTGAAGCAACAAAATACGAGTCCCAAACGACTTCTGTCACAGTTGTCAAAGACCGCGAGCTACCCTTCATCGGCAGGACCAGAAGATACCGCTGTCACCGGAGTGTTTGGCGCCCTATGGTGTACCAATTATCGGTTAGGTTTGTTCGAGAGCCTCAATCTGCGCCGAAGATCTGCTCTTGTGGAAACTAATCGCTTTTGTTACGTCATCGGAAAACATTGCACTGAGGATTCAACTGGCGAAGTAGAACGCGTTGTCCGCGAGATGTCAAAAGGTCACTGAACCAGACGCCAGGAGCTCTCCGACTCTGATGTTCTCTAGACTAACATGCCTGCCTTAATTTGTTTTTGTCTTACCAGCCTGCTCAGTCCATCTGTGGCGCAGAAGCTGCAGTGACTGAAACTAAGATGGCTGCCAGGATTTTGTGACGCGCGCTCTTGCCTTCAGGGTGGCATGCATGTCGACGAACCCACGTGGTGGCATGGTCGTTCACTGGCAGCGGTGCGTATGCGATTATTTCAACAGACGCAGGTAATAACTATCAGGTGCCGCGTAAACGGTTACGGCTCACTGTGGCTCCACAGGCTCCTCTCATCCTTGGTGCAAATATCAGCAGCTGTGCTCCGAAGCATGTGCGTGATTGTACTCAGAGCTATACGGCATTGTATCCCCGGAAGATTTCTTCGCTAATTTCATTTAACAAGAGCCTTTAAGAATTGTCGAAGATGTTTCAAAATGAACTTTGGGATAAAAGACCTTTCACTACCCCGTCCAGCTTAAGTCACAAGAACTTTCAAAATTCCTCCACGCCATTTCTTCAAAAACAGTCTCGCATACTGTGAATAGGGATTCCATTTACTCCTTCGGATTCTTCACCAAATCCTGACAAATCCCCCATCGAGGGCACATTCCATTCCAACTGCTGATCTGGATTCCCCCATATTCGTAGAATGAGCCGAAGACGATGAAGAAGAACATGGTCGCAGGGTGTAGCGGCCGTTCACAAACGCTTCTCTAGCGTCTACCCAACGCCACTGACAAGACGCTAATCTGCCAACACGCGCCATAGTGCCCTTGCACTGGTACATTTACTGCATTCCCAAGAGTCATCGAGCAGAACGACATAGCACTGTGCAGTGTTCCCCCGGTTCCCTCTTGCACCAGCGTCGTCGTCTTCGCCGCTTGTCACGGCACAGGGTGGCCATCGGCGCAGTCGGCGGGGGGGCAAGTCGGCCGAGCCATCCGGGATGGGTCCTCCGTGAGGTCCACCAACTGTCGCGTGCACAGCCAACCCCGAGTTGCGACGCCATGGCCGACAAGCAGCAGCAACCACCACGGGAGGGCAGCCAAGAGGAGGAACGCCTCATGATCACCTACGTGCCAAACCCGCACTCTCCGAAAGCCACGCAGACCTCGCCCCAGGTGAACGCGATGTTCCCTTATAAATATCTCAGGTCCGCGTTTGTGAACCGCGCGATACATAAGCGGTATGCAGCCGTAGTGGCCGGGTTTATCCCGCCCCCTGTCGCTCAGCATCCGAGCGCTATCGCAACAGATCGGCCGCGGCGGTTAACATGTAGACCGCCCTCAAGCTGTTCGCAAAAGCGCCTTTATCCAACGGTATGCGACATCATTCCCGAAACAACCCCCACTTGCCTTTCTTGCCTCGGGCTAGTCACACCAGTGCGGTATGCTGTGCGATGACGTATAACCGTAATTGTTTGCTTTGGTATTGTTGGTCATATGCGTAGCGCATTGAAGCGCTTGCGTGAACTAGTCTGGGACAGAGGACCACTGTACTCTGCCATACTTCTTTGTTCATGTTCGTCCAGTTAACCATTCCCCACTCCGCGACGGTGGCTGCTCGCAGATCCTGCGTAGCCCCATGGCAGAAACGGAACCAGCACCTCCGGCACCCCCGGTACCCCTGGTACCCCCGGCACCCCCGGTACCCCCGGCACCCCCGGTATCCCTGGCACCCCCGGCGCCGCCTTTAAGAAGCGATCTTATGCCCGCACCGGAACCGGAGGCACCGGTGCCGCCTCCGACGAACGAGGCCCCGCTGTACCTGGGCGGGGCGCCACGCAAGCCGGTCGTCCAGTCGACGCAGGAAATGCAGAAAGCGGAGCCGGGCACACCGCCGCACACTAATTTGCCCCCGGTCATGGTGTCCGAGAAGGGCTCTCCAGGGTCGGCCAAGACGCACTTCGAGCCGCCACCGGTATCCTGGACGCGAAGCTGGCCGTCCCAGCTATCATCGCCGTACGCCACGACGCCGCCAAAGGCCGCTGCGACACCGGCCAAGGCCGTAGGGACGCCACCCAAAGCCGTCGGGACACCACCAAAGGTCATCGCGACACCACCAAAGGTCATCGGGACACCACTAAAGGCCGTCGGGACACCACCAAAGCGCATCGAGACACCGCCGAAGGCCGTCGGGACACCCCTTCGGAGTGTAACGCAGGGTGCGGTTCGTTTTACAGCGAAAACCTTTAATGCAATCTCCAGTATTTTCCCTTTCTATTTGTTTATTTGGAGGGGCTAGGGACACCCCCGCACAGAGTGACAATGCGTGAGGGTGACGTCTATTTGCTCCATTTCGAAGAAAACAATTCTGAACGTCTCTTTTCGTGAGTTCTTGCTTTCAGTAACTTCACGATATGGACCGAGCTTCATTTGAAAGGACTGCGCACGCGAATAGCATGCGCCATCACTACGATGAACCCGGACTATTTGTTTTCGCCGATAGCCACGTAGCATATTTTGGCAAGGTTAAATGGCATCACTGTTGGCGTCACTGTACGCCGCATGCAAGGACTCCAGGATTCACGTGTCGACCAATGAGGGTGCTTTCTAGCTAGGCCCTATTTCATGAGTGGCATGTAGGTTTGACGCGCTTGCAAAAATTTCTTTATACAGTTCATACCCAGCCTGAATTTTTGTCGAAGGCGTAGGCGCTCCACCGAATGTGCTATCTATGGTCCCGCGATCCAGGCGGTCTTGGGAGGACCTGTCTTGTCGTGAGAGGCATGCACCAATCGCAGTTGCCTCTTTGCACCGTGTTGCAGCACTGAAAAGATGAGTTTTTCTTGTTGCGGCTGCTTGTGCACACATTCTGGCGTGCTCCGTGGACCAAGGCGAATGTGACTGGTGGGGATCAAGTCGGCACTAGAATGACGGAGCGACTTGTTTCTTTTGACCGGCATCATCAAAGCACGATTCCCCGTAATACTATTTTTTTTTACTTTTCACCACTTTCTTTAACTGACTGTGTCAAAGGTGCCTTTCCTCCTCATGTAGGTGGGGCCGTACCTGTCAGCGGGGCGCGTCTAAAATCGGACTCGGAGCCAATCACGATGCCTTCCAGTGGTCTTGGGCTCGCGCAACAGACGGCCCGGAAGTCTGCGACGGTGGGTGACGTCACGAGCGTGGCGGAAAGGCAAACGCTGGAAAGGAAGTGGGAGCGCCATCAATCTTTCGAGATCGCACCAGCCAAGGAGCCTCAAGTGGAGGACAGTCGCCAGGAGAGAATCGTCAAGTCTGTGCAAACGTTCAGCGTCCACCTCAGCTTCTTTGGAATGGTGAGCCGTTCCTTAAGAGTTCGAAACTCCGGTAGCTAACCACGTTTAAAGCAGCTGTACAAAGTGACGCATATCACACCAAAAAGTCAGCATTACTCGTATTCGAGCACCATTCTTTTAACAGCAAAGAGAGGTACAGAGGAAGAGACATCTGGAGACAACGAGAGGGACTTGACCCAAACAGCACATATTGAAATAGAATGGTTTCACTTTGGTTCGTTGTAGGACCGGCCTTTGCCAATGTATTTACTATATTAGGCCGATTACATTTGCTGCTTGGGAAGCAAGCGAATAATAATGGGGTGGAGTGAAGTTGGCTATCACTCCCAGATTGTGCACAGGGCAGGTTACCCATATTCACGAAAAAAGAAAGTATGCCACAGATGTATTTGGCTAGTACTGACATGAACAAAAAAAATTCAGGACTGTCAAAGCAATTGAAGGCTTTGGCAGGCCTGAATTTGTATTTTGTTGACTGCAATTATGAAGAAATTAACATGTGTGGCCGGAACATAGCGCCTAAGAAAGGGCTACAAATCTGTCCATGAACAACGCAGCTAGCGGTGGAAACGAAAGTGAGTGCCGAAACATTTGGAGGCCAAAGAAAGCAGCTTGTATGACGAAGGTATGAAAGTTTCATATATGTTAGCAGGAATTAAAAAGATCAAATGGACGTGTAACGCGCAGTACTAGAAACCGATGGCCTATGACAATCGTAGTATTGATATCAAGGAACGCGGTACGTTAAACCGGGACGGTTCAGTGTGTGTCGCGATTTTGTGTTATGGATTCGTTTCTGCATTCATTTCAGTCCTGTTCAATGAATATCGTTCTACACTCTGAATGACTGAAGTCGAATAGTTATTTATAACACGCTCTGCCAAATAATATCTATTAATCACTCAAGCCCAACACTTTTTTAAAGTAGTTTTTATGTATATTGCCTTTCATTCTGTTATTTGTGCAAATACCAGTGAGAGGGCTTGCGGCCTCGTCATACTGTCTCCGTGACAGCTTTTCCTGCGGGCTGCCAGCATCCTGTATTTTTTACTTAATCTAATAAAGAATTGAAGACAAAGTGATGACGTCATGAAATTCGATGAAATAACGCGGCCGCGATTGCCGGTACAAGTTGAGCAGGTTATACATGATACGCGACGATACAGGTTGCATAGTTTACATCTTCAACCTTATCAGCCGATTTCAGGCCCCATACAGTTATTGCTGTCTTTATATAGAAGTCGAAAGGAAACGCTGTCATGTGTACAGCTTGCCATGACCTCAGGCCCTCCACACTGATCTTTTCACAGGGTTTCAAAACAAGTCATCATAAATTACAAAAATATTCGGCATAAATGTTCAGCCGGGGTGATTTACATCTGCTGTGCGACAGCATATATTAGAAATAACTGGTGGATGTAAGTGAATAAGAGTATATAACAATATTAATTATAAACAGGTGGAAAAAAAGCATCTTGTATAAACGTTCGCTAGCGTACTCAGACTTCTTCTCGACCCTTGGTCATTTTGTTTTGTCATTTATCATTGCGGCTTTTCATGAACTCCGTCGTCGATGACGCGCGTGTCCTAAGCTATTCGTCTCATTCTTGTCGCTCCGTTCAGATCGGACGTTATAATTCATCTTCCCCCCGAATATTTTTAATTCATTTTGACTAATAGCTTACTCAGCATAAGCGGTACTGCGAGATGGAAAAAAGTATAACAGTCACCGACCAAGCCACGCTAAGAATTACGGGTTCCGAAACGTCATTATTTTGACTTGGTCAGTGAAAGTTACACTTTTCTTTCAACTAATGGCTGACCAGATGAACCTTATCCGAACACTTGACTAGTACTGTAAGGTGTTGAGCATCATAAACGCGACCTAACTTTCTTCCGTATCCGCTCTCCCTTTCTCATTATGCCTAATGGCAAAAATCTCGAATAGAAACAAAATAAAAGCAATCTCGTGCATACCGCAGAAAACGAAACAAAACTGTGCACTCGTGGTAAGCCTACGCCTAACCCAACAGGGCATGTACTACGCGCTGTTCGGCCCAACTCTGCAAGACCTGGCTGTGACCATGGACGTGGACCTGTACCACGCGCTTTACCTGCTAGCCGCCAGGGGAATCGGCTACTTCCTGGGAGCCGTGGCCGGTGAGGAATTTTCTGCACCCATGGATCTCTCAACGGGTGTCGTTCGCATGTGATAAGCGATGTCGTCCAACAGCTGGTGCTCGTGTAATGGAAGTAATCTACGTCACAAAGCCAGGAAGTTTTTGTCGTTCTAGGGCTGTTCTGTGTGCTGTGGCCATAACACAAGCGGCCACAGAGCTAGGCCTAGTAGGCGTGAAGAGAAAGCCGCATCTTGCAGAGCATGTTCTTCACACTCAAACACGCTAATGTTTGAGTACGCTGCTACAATTCGCAACGTTAGCCACCCTCAGCCAAATAATAGGCATGATGACAAGTGGCTAACTTATCGAAGATCTCCCAAAGCAACCTTGAATGAGCGCGCAAGGCCAGACGAATCCCGGCCGCCTTCTGTGACAACGCTGCACCCCAATTAGGCGCTCAAGCGAAGCGGTGACGTCACGTAAACACTGGCTGTACAATTTCTGCACAGAGGACTTTCTAAGGGGTAAAATCCGTCGCAGTAACCGCCTTATGTCGCAACCCCCTGTTGTCCATTGGGGACGCTCTGCCGTAAGGCCTCCACTTTGTCGAATAGTTTGCACAGGTTGTTATAATATATATATATATATATATATATATATATATATATATATATATATATATATATATATATATGAAATTACCAAAAATTGAAGAAACATAACAGGATTTAATTCACGACGTTTCGGCTGGAGGACCAGCCTTTTTCGAGTATATATATATATATATATATATATATATATATATATATATATATATATCAGCCTTATCACAGAGCCCGTTTCTGTTGTGCAGATGAAATTTCCACTCTCCTGGTCTACGGTCCCGTAAAGAACTGCGTGATCCCAGCAATCACTTCTTACGCGGCACCGTAACCATGTGGTGGTATAATATCGACCGCTGTCTAAAACAGGGCAAAATGGACACGATGACCAATAACTCTCAACGCTTACGTGCAGTTAGCCTTTTCCTCAAAAGGACAGGAACAGCGATAAATACTACATTACCAAGTGACCCCACGAAGTCCAATGTCAAGGTCAGCTGAAAGCCAGAGCTCTACATTATTTGTCGTGCCACTATCCATTTGGGCAAGTGGCAGGCACGTCCACAGAAAGCTCGCCTCACGAGTGAAAAGCCTGCACTACATAAAATGCACGAAAATGGCGCCAGGCACGGGCTGGTCGATAAAGTGAACATATCTGTATACCTTCTCTACATAACTCCCTGCCTGTGCACGTGCATACCAAAACCTATATACTTTCCCACGCCGCAAACGAATAGCGGGTAACGACGCCGGCCTTTTGGAACGAGGTCGGAAGCGTTAGGAGCTGTTCTCTAATTTTTATCAGACAGTGCATGACACGCTGTACTGCTGTGTGTCCAGGTGGCGTGCTCCTGAGGCCCGTGAACCCGCAGGTGCTGCTCATCGTGCTCGATTTCTTCCTGGCCATGGCCTGCCTCGGCGTGTCCTACTTCGACACGCTCTTCCAGAGCCAGCTGGTCTTCGGGCTCGGGGGCTTCGCTCTGGGAGCCATCAACATCGGTCAGTTTGCGTGCCCTTCCGCACAACAGTCATTAGTGGTAATCACGTAAATAGCACCGCTAGCGTCATGGTATGGTATGGTATGGTTGCTCAGGAAGAGTAACCTGGGTTTCAGAAGCAGTACCGATGGCACCACCTGCCATCGCAGGGCCATGGCGCATCGCTTAAAGGAGTATAAGCACCCAATTTTGGTGGCCTGTTTTCTTCTCTGAAAAAATTCCGAAGACACTACTACGCATGAATCAGCATGTGATATTCGCCTGCGATCGCTAAATAATTTATAATCGATTTTTTTCCTTCTTGCTGTTTCGGTTTCAACAGCCTAACGATGGCTGTGACGTCAAAAAGTGCTTTTGTGTCCCGTGAGGCATGAAAAAACGTCCATATAATCGCTGCTTCATCGTTTTCATTTACTGCTGTGGTAAAGCCAGCCTTCATCAAGAGCAAGAATGACAGCGAATGTAGAAGCAGCGATTGTATTGCAGTTTTTCATGCCTCACGCGACCTGTAAGCACACGTTGGTGTCACAGTCCTCATTCGGCTGTTGAAACCGAAACAGCATGAGAAACAAATTCGATTATAAATTATTTAGCGGTCGTAGGAGAATACCAGGTAATAATCCATGTATTATAATGCCTTATGCATCATCACAAACAAAAAACCCACACCCAAACGTTAGGTGTCTATACTACTTTAACTGCTGCACCACTGCAGCTGTAGCGGTCTGAGGACTCCAAGAGATTTACCATTTGCGGATACGTGCCCATTAACCCATCACGCTGTCGCGTCATACCTTTAAGGCGGAGAGTAAGCGTCCCCTCCAATGTTTTAGTCAACACGCAGTACAGCACAACCTACAAAAATGTAGTTGGTAACCACGCAGCTAAAAGGTGAAAAACTTGGTTGCAGAATTGAAACGGTGGAGAAGCGATCTAAGAAATACTGTTAGTTTCATCAGTGGAAGCTTCATCTGTCAATACCACCTTTCTGTCCTGGAAGAGGCCTTCCAGGACAGAAAGGTGGTATTGACAGATTGAAAGGTGGTATTGACAATTGTTTCTGTCCTGAAAGAGGCCTTCGGCCTCTTCAAGGACAGAAACAATTGCGGCTGCAGAACCAGGCCAGTCTCTGCCACAAGAGAGTAAAACATACGAGGTAATCGCCACCGTACCTCTCCGGCAGTTCCTGCACTCCCAGTCCAGCCATTAGCCAGTCACAACCACAGCCTTTCAACGTACCCAAAGTTTCTTGCGGTGCCTAAACCATTTTACTCGAATGTGGTTTATTCTAAGCTTTCTTCTTAGAACGGATAAGAACGGAGCGGAAGATGATACCCTACAGCCTCCATAAGTGTGCTGCCCTCACGAACCCGCAAGCCAACCACGCTGTACTGGAAACTTGTCTCTCAATTGTAGCTTCCACTCCTCCGCAAAACGTTGCGAGATGGAGTGCAAGCGTCGTGAACCTCAGGCACGTGTTTCAAAACCCAACGTCGTTGCAGACGTTCCCTTTGGCAGCTGAGCACGTCTCGTCTTGTACACGCAGTGGGTGTCCTCTGGGTATCGGCGCTGCACAGGGACGCGAGTGGCTTCCTCCTGCAGACGCTCAGCTTCATGCACTGCATCGGCTGCACCCTGGCGCCCATCCTGAGCGAACCATTCATGACTCGCCGGAGCCTGCTGCAGCCGCCGTCCGACCTGCCACCGCCCTTCGAGCGGGAGCTGGCCTACCTGACAAATCTCGAAGACAGAGACTTCATATACGTCGCCTACGCCTACTGGGCCGTGGGCCTGTACGTCTTCGTCGTCGTCTTCCTGGCTCTGGTCGCCTTCTTCTTCGACCCTCGTCACCAGGACCTCAGGCCAATGGAAACACAGTGCCCCGTCGTACCCTGCAGTGGTCTTGTAGTGGTGCTGTTCTTCTACCTGTTCGCGGCAGTCGCCATGGAGATCATATACAGCCAGCTCATCGCTGCCTTTGTCCTCCTGCTCGGACACAACAAGACCGTGGCCGCCTACGTGACGTCGCTTTTCTGGGCAGCGTTCAGCACGGTTCGCGGTGTGTCCATCATGTGGCTCAAGCAGCGCGGTTCTTTCAGCGTCCTCCTGTGCTGCAACGTCTTTCTCGTGGCAGTGACCGGCTTGAACTCCGTCTTCGGCTACCAGACGAGGGTGATGTGGATCGGCACGGCTCTGGCCGCTGCTTGCATGGCCCCGGTGATGCCGTCGACGTTGCTGCTCTTGCACGACTACTCGGGAGTCTCCGTGGGCAAGTTCACCCTCGCTGTGTTCACTGTTGGAGTCAGTTCAGCGTTGGCGCCTCTCTACCTCGGAGCAGAGCTGGAGAGCGAGCCGATGCTCTTTCACTACACTCTAGCGGCGCTTGCCGTTTTGTCCCTTCTACTCGTTTTAGCGGGAAGGACGCTGGTGAGACGCACGGCCATCGAAGACGGCTACGCCCTGCTGCCTGCCGACCGGCGGTCGTCGTACAGATCTTCAAAATCACACTGATGCCGCACCCCCGTGCTTCACGCACGAGTCCCAATGAATGAACCCGGACTCACTGAAGGGCACTTGGGACTACAGCTGCCAGGACGCTTCTGAGCCAACCCGACGTGCACTTAAGAGTAGCGGGGATTGCGCGCCAAATTCACCCCGCGCATTAGCTAGTGCTGCTCGCATGTTTCGTGTATCCTTGTTCGACAGAACTGCCTGACAAATAAGAACAGAGTGTATGCACTCAGCAATGCGTTATAATTTTCCGAGTGGCTCCCATTAAAGAATAACAATTCGGTGCATCATCAGAGTGTGCCTAATTTTCTATGGTTGCCTCATATGTTTGCTCTTCGCGGTAATAGTTTCGAGGCTCATATAGCAATGGACTTATGAACTGAGTTTATCCCCTATTCCAGCCTCTTCCGTAGATCCTTTCGTCATTATTCACTCAAACTCAAAGAAACTCTTTGCCCTTGGTCTATTTATAGACCTTAGGAAAGCGTTCGATACTGTGCAACATGATATATTGATAAAAAAGCTAGAGATCAACGGGATTCGGGGCATTGCGCTGAGGCTACAGCAAACGTACATGAAAGACAGATCACAATATGTAGTCATAAACGATCGCACTTCAAGGAAAATGGAGGTACAACACGGCGTCCCTCAAGGATCGATCAATTTTGGGACCTTTACTATTTCTTATATATGTGAATGATATAACTATATAACCCAGACCGCTTTCACAGACAGATCAAATCGCGGGCGCTTATCAGCACTGCAGAAAAAAATTGAAAATTGGTTTTTGAGGAAAGGAAACGGCATAGGAACTGTCTCACATATCACGGCGGACATCTGAACCGCGCCTAAGGAATGGGCTATATAAAGGAGGGAGTGAAATAAGAAAGAGAGGAAGAGGTGCCGTAGTGGAGGGCTCCGAAATAATTTCGACCACCAGGGCATCTTCAACGTGCACTGACATCGCACAGCACACTGGCGCATTTTGCGTTTCGCCTCCATCGAAACACCCTCCGCGGTGGCTCAGTGGTTAGGGCACTCTGCTACTGGTCCGGAGTACCCGGGTTCGAACCCGACCGCGGCGGCCGCGTTTCGATGGAGGCGAAACGCTAAGGCGCCCATGCGCTGGCCGATGTCAGTGCACGTTAAAGATCCCCAGGTGGTCGAAATTATTCCGGAGGCCTCCACTACGGCACCTCTTCTTCTTTCACTCCCTACTTTATCCCTTCCCTTAAAGCGCGGTTCACGTGTCCGCAGAGATGTGATACTGCGTCATTTCCTTTTCTAATAATAATAATTGGTTTTGGGGGAAAGGAAATGGCGCAGTATCTGTCTCATATATCGTTGGACACCTGAACCACGCCGTAAGGGAAGGGATAAGGGAGGGAGTGAAAGAAGAAAGGAAGAAGGAGGTGCCGTAGTGGAGGGCTCCGGAATAATTTCGACCACCTGGGGATCTTTAACGTGCACTGACATCCTTTTCTCCAAAACCAATTTTTCTCCATCGAAACGCGGCCGCCGCGGTCGGGATCGAACCCGGGTGCTCCGGCTTAGTAGACGAGCGCCTTAACCACTGAGCCACCGCGGCGGGTAAGCCCTGCAGCGACGTCGGTGTTTGCGAAGAAAATTTAAAAACTGCGACTGCAGCGCCACGGGCGACGTACGGAGAAACGCTTTTTTTTTTTCAACAACCGCAGCGCCGGCGAAAGGCGCGTAGAGGAACTACTTATAAAATGTCAGCAGCACAGCATACGCGCTTCGGCTACACAGAGAAGGCCCTATCAGGCCGGCCTTTGCCCCTTCTTTCTTATCAGCGGCCCGCCGATCGCTTGCGTCACTTATCGAACCTCGTCAGTCGATCGGTCGCCAGTTCCGCGCACCGCACCGCTGTGAGGAACACGGGGTAGAGGGAAGCGACCTTCGCTGACGGTGGCAGAGGAGCTGCTACGCGTATCCTCACGTGCTGGAGTTCCGTGCGCTCACGAACAGGTGTGCGTCGGGACGCGTAGGGCGCCCGCACACAGACGCAGAGGCATACCGCGCAGCGACACCGTGATCCGGGGCTCGGGGACCATGCCTTCATGGAGGACGGCCGCTGTCGGCGAGCGGCCCGAGCACTGGTGCTTGCCACTGCCTACTTCGCCACGGTGAGTGGTCCGTTCCGACAAGCTCCAACCGGCTTCGGCTTCCGCTGAAACCAGATGTGGATAGGCAGAGAGGCCTGCAGCCCGTGCGGAAGCTGTATTCTTTGCTTGACCCTGTTACCCGCCGCGGTGGCTCAGTGGTTAGGGCGCTCGGCTACTGATCCGGAGTTCCTGGGTTCGAACCCGACCGCGGCGGCTGCGTTTTTATGGAGGCAAAACGCTAAGGCGCCCGTGTGCTGTGCGATGTCAGTGCATGTTAAAGATCCCCAGGTGGTCGAAATTATTCCGGAGCCCTCCACTACGGCACCTCTTTCTTCCTTTCTTCTTTCACTCCCTCCTTTATCCCTTCCCTTACGGCGCGGTTCATGTTTCCAACGATATATGAGACAGATACTGCGCCATTTCCTTTCCCCAAAAACCAATTATTATTATTATGTGCTGTGCGATGTCAGTGCACGTTAAAGATCCCCAGGTGGTCGAAATTATTCCGGAGCCCTCCACTACGGCACCTCTTTCTTCCTTTCTTCTTTCACTCCCTCCTTTATCCCTTCCCTTACGGCGCGGTTCAGGTGTCCAACGATATGAGACAGATACTGCGCCATTTCCTTTCCCCAAAAACCAATTATTATTATTATTGCTTGACCCTGCAGTGCTGGCTGTATCATGCACGCAATGCAGTGTGTAAAAAACGTCTATGGTGTTCCCTATGCTTCGGTCAGAAGTGTGTGAAATCCTTACAGCACCTCATAAATCGCTTTCCCTTGCATATTTTTCAGAGAAAAGTCAACGTTTTAGCTGTCAGAGGCGCAGAAAGCTTATTGTGAGGTTGTGAGAAAAATCCTGCTCTAAAGCCTGCTATAGGGTCTCCTATAGAGTTTGCTGTTAAGTGATGCTGTGAGTCTAAAGGGAGCTTCATTTTACTTTTAATTTAATCTTTTTTATCAAAGATAAACGTCATCCGCTCGCCTCTTGAGACGAACGCAACGAATGTATACACTGAACTCCAGACGCTCCATCGGTTCAAAGCGAAGTGAAGAGCCCTCTGTTTGAACGATTCGTTTAGCCGTGTCCCCTCTTCAGGAGCGGCCCTGCTGCTTTGTTTAACGGTTATCTAGCGTTCCAAGGCCTCTGACCTCCCGAGACCCTCCCGTCACAGCGGCTGAAGAGAAGGAAAACTCCTAATGTCAGCTACACTCAGATTCGAAGGGCAGTGTCACAACGGACAGATTCCCCAATACCTTATCAGGGCAGCAGGAAAGAGGAACTACACGTGTGCAGTTGATTCCATTTGCTGCAGGTTGCTTGCGTTCTTGAAACCAGCTCTCATGGCTTGACGCGCGACACGAAGGTTTGGTTTGGTTTATGGGTGTTTAACGTCCAAAAGCAACTCAGGCTAAGAGGGACGTCGTAGTGGAAAGCTCCGGATAATTTCGACCACATGGGGTTCTTTAGCGTACACTGATATCGCACAGTACACGGGCCTCTAGAACTTTGCCTCCATCGAAATGCGATCCGTGTGGTCGGGATCGAACCCGCATCTTTCGGGCCAGCGGCCAAGCACCATAACCACTGAGCCACCGCAGCGTCTCGCGACCGGAAGGTTAAAAAATGCGCGGTTGCTAAACGTTTTTGGCATCACAGCAGAACTGAAGGAACAGGCGCTGTATTCCTTTGCTTGAACTTTGTTGTGCCTGCGCTAACTGAAACAGCAGCAAGATTTTTTTTTTTTTAAGTGCACGGCTGCGGGACGGGTGTAAAACTGGACAGGAATCACTGAAAGCAAGGCGCGAAACATGCCAAGAATAAATTCAAACGCCAGGCCCCACCTATCGACTGAACCGTTTATCTCAAGCGGTCGCCTCTAACATTTTTCTAGGTTACCTGTTCGTTGTTCCCACCACGAATAAATCGTGCCGCTGTTATCGCGAGATAAGCTCAAGAGCGGACCCCTCTTCGTGCAGGAAAGTGCAGCGTTTCACCCAGAAACCATCCAATCGAAATGGAACGGCCCGTTACTTCTTTCGCAAAATTTTTTTCTACAAGTGTGAATAAAGGCACAAACCTCATTTCTGCTTTGTTTTAAGCGCCAATATGCCGGGTGTTACAAGGAAGACGAACTAATTTTCAAAAATAGGATTTTTTAGGCAAAAATATCGCGTTGATGGCACAGGGACTGCCAGGGTTGGCGGACGCGAGAAAACCGGTGAATCAGCTTAACTAGTAACGTGGTTAAGTAATTTAACAATAATTAACTTCTTTTAGCTATTAGAGTTAGGTGTCTAATTACAATTAGAGATTTGTAGCCGGCCGTTAGTAATCGCCATATCGGTTTTTGGAATTTCGGAAACGCGATTACCCTCGCCGCTGTTGCTCGACAAAATTTGGCTGCATCGTGCGAAAATACATGCGCTTTCGAAAGCATGCAGGCAAAGCAACGCCTCCAGTGCACGTAACTAATCGAAAAAGGCAAATTTCTTTCGACCCACAGCGGCGAGAGTAATCGCATTTTCGAAATTCCGAAAACTGATATGGCGGTTACTAACGGCCGGCTACAAATCTCTGATTGCAACTAGACGCCTAACTCTAGTAGTTAAAAAATGAGTTATTGGAAATTAGTAAACCATCTTACTAGTTAAGATGATTCAGATTTTTTTTTTTGGCGTCCGCCGACCCTGGCAATACCGTGCCGCCAAAGCCATATTTTTGCCTCAAAAATCCTGTCACCTCGGCCTCATCGTGCGCTTCTGCTTGCGCTAATAATCACGTTAGAAGGCTGTTATCGTAACACTCCTCACAAAGGCCTGTTTAGAGCCGTTCGTATTCTAGACTTGTCCTAGTCCCCCCCCCCCCCCCCCCATCATACGCGATATGTCACCTTTCGGCGCAGCGGTTATTTAAGTGGTATAAGTACGCTTCACAGATATCATAGTGAACATTGGCAGTTCCACGCAAAACCGCTGCCGCTAAACACTACCAGCGCTCTGCTACACGGCTGCAGCTAGCGTTTACTGACGCTGGTAAATGACGCAGCGGAAAGCCTGGCATTATAAAAATGCAACCTATGCGCTGAAGAACTACAAACACTCATTTTACGTCTATAGTTTACGATTACACCTTGCATCCTATGCAGCTCTGTGCCTATTTGCCGTATAATATAAGGTTAACTAATAACACCACAGCATTTCTCTGGTGTTCGTGGCCATTATTTCGTGTCGATGAAGAGACCCCGGGGTCCTTAATTAGCTCTATTAACCGCAGAAGCATTGTAACGAGCACGACACGTAAGTCAGGCCGGAATGAATCGCAAACAGCCCCTATCCCTTATAAAAATGGTTTATAGACAGTCTATAGACTTCTTATAGACTCTACTGCCTTTCTACAGATATTTATTTTTGTCTATTCATAGCCTATAGACAAAAGTCTACTAAAAGTGTACGGCCATAAATCTACAGATTGTCTATAGACTGTCTATAGCATTTGTGTTGCCTATAGACCGTTCTCTAGTATTTGTCCATAGACGGTCTATAAGCTTTATAGACAGAAGTCTATAGACTGTCTATAGACTGTTCTCTAGTATTTGTATATAGACAGTTAGTAGACTTTAAAAGCAGAAGTCTATAGACTGGCTAAAAAGTTTGTAAGGGATGAACAATAAAACAATATAGCTTGTCTGTGTACTTTGAGCTGCAGTTTGAGTGATGTTTCTGGAGGAAAAACGCTAAAGCGCCCGTGTGCTGTGCGATGTCAGTGCACGTTAAAGATTCCCAGGTGGTCGAAATTATTCCGGAGCCCTCCACTACGGCACCTCTTCTTCCTTTCTTCTTTCATTCCCTCCTTTATCCCTTCCCTTACGGCGCGGTTCAGGTGTCCAACGATATATGAGACAGATACTGCGCCATTTCCTTTCCCCCAAAACCAATTATTATTATTAGTGATGTTTCTGGGTAAAAGGTCTACCGAAGTACCTGTTCATAAGCCGGCTGTAAAGGAATATCTCGCTAGAAGGCAGAAAACTACGAGCATATGCGTATTCATCTTTCATTCCGGCCTGACTGTACGTGTCACGTGTGTTCTGTTTTTCCGTTCACGACTATTCCGCGCCATCGTCTCTCCGCCGTCGCCAAATGAGGAAATTTGCGGCCACCAACTGCTGCGAGCTTGTTCTGCGTTGGCGATGCACGCACTGAGCAAGCAAACAAGCCCACGTGCGGCTATGCCAACTGCAACAGGTGCTCTACCCACATGGCGCTGCGTATAACATCACATCCGCCATACGTGCGACCTCGGTTTGCACCGCGATCCACATAGCGGTCCCGGTGGGAAACATGGCATGCTGAGCCGGCATCACAGGAGAGTACACGTGGGTCTGCCCACGTGTACATTTAGGACAACAGGTTCAAACAACGTGGAAAATCTAAAGCAAAGCTTTCGATCCGCCAAGAGCATCGCCGCCACTGTTGTTCCTTCCCAAGCAGCAAAGCTAATCGGGCCAATATTGGATATATATTGGCAAATGCTGGTCCAACAAAGGACCAGAGTTAAACCAGCCCTGGACTAGGGGCCCAACCCTGCTTTGAAGGTCAAGAGTCTGCAGCGATGCAGACGAAGACCGAACGCTAAACACTTAATGGACCAAATAAAGTTTTTTCTCTCTCTCTCCAATATTGGGCTGACTATGATGATTATGAATTTTTATGGCGCAAAAGCACCTATGGCCAAAGAGCGCCATGGCCCAAAGTATTTTTCGTCTACTCAAGGTGGGGTCAAACACCCATTTCCCAAGCATTTCACCCGGAAGAAGCCGAGCACCAGACGTGCGGAAAGCTTGTGCCCATTGTATCACCGGTGGGTACCCGGCGGCACTGGGGATCGAACCCCGCACCTCCCGCATGCGAGGCGGATCCTCAACCACTCGACCACCGCTGCCGTCTATTGGGATGATTAACTGCGCTGCTTGGATTATACCAGGTGTTTCAGGGAAGACTTTAAAATTTTCAAAAATAGGCTTTTTGGGGTAAAAATATGGCTTTTACGACATAGTATCACCAGTGTTGGCGGACACCGGAAAGCCGGTGAATTGTCTTAAGTAGTAAGCTGGTTAGCGAATTCCTGATACTAACTTCTTAACGGTCTCAGATAGACAACTGGTTGCAATTAGAGATTTGTAGCCAGTGTTTAGTAATATCCGTATCAGTTTTTAGAAATTCGAAAACGCGATTACCCTCGCCGCTGTGGCTCGACGAAATATGGCTGCATCGTGCGAAAATACATGTGTTCTCGAAAGCATGCCGGCAAAGCAACCCATCCAGAGCACGTAACTAGTCGAAAGAGCCAAATTTTGTCGAGCCACAGAGCCGACGGTAATCGCGTTTTCGAAATTCTAAAAACTGATATGGCCATTACTAACGACCGGCTACAAATCTCTAAGTGCAACTAGGAGCCTAACTATACTAGTTAAAAAGTTAATTTTAAAAATCAGTTAACCAGCTTACTACTTCGACGATTCACCGGTTTTCTGGTGTCCGCCAACACTGGTAATACTTTGCCACAAAAGCCATATTTTTACCCCAAAAAGCCTATTTTGAAAGTGTTGGCTGGAATACCCTGTAAGTGAATAAGTCTCATATAACCCGAAGAACGAGTAGAAGACAGATGTAAGGCTCGTCCTCACTTCACTATACAGGTTGCGAAGTCTATGACGTAGGGTGAGCGCGAATATAAAATAAAACGTCCTGCGCTTGTTTTACCAACAGTGAAAGCAATCATTACATGGAAACAACCGGCGCTCGACCGTATCTACCACTATTGACATTGCTACGCAAAGCTAAAACCACCGGTAGCAAAAAAAAAAAAAGAGAAGACACTTAAGCTCCGCCTTACGGTTATGACGCGATAGCGTAGTGAGTTAGCCTTTCCATTCTGAGCAGTTGACACAAGCTTTTAACGCACTTTTCAACTGTTTCAAATAATTGATAAATAATGCACTCCAGCCGCCGCGGTGGCTGAGTGGTTATGGCGCTCGGCTGCTGGCCCAAAATACGCGGGTTCGATCCCGGCCGCGGCGGTCGAATTTCGATGGAGGCGAAATTCTAGAGGCCCTTGTACTGTGCGATGTCAGTGCACGTTAAAGAACCCCAGGTGGACGAAATTTCCGGAGCCCTTCACTACGGCGTCTCTCATAGCCTGAGTCGCTTTGGGACGTTAAACCCCCATAAACCAAACCAAATTATGCACTCCAAGTTTCCTTAATTAGCATCATCAAGTATTGGCATTTCTTTCTGTGCTTTTGACACCTCTGAACCCCCTTTTTCCAATTTGTTTATTTTAATTATTAAAATAATTACAGTGATTTAATTAAGTCGTCATTGCCTATCATACACCAATCAATCATCAATCACTAGAACCACAAATTACCATATGATACCATTTTTTTACGCACCCCCCGATTATTTCGGACACGCGGGGCCGACTATACGCCGACGGCCTTTCGGTCGAACGAGCTGTATACGCTATCGCGTAACAATGCACTGTTCACGCTTCCGCTAACAAAATATGCCCGATCTTATGCACACAGCCTGTCAAACAGAGCTTGTTCGTAAACCCCCGTTGTCTTCTCCTTGGGGGCGCTGCAGTACACGTGACTACAGCTCGAAGCATAACTGGGGCGTACAAGTTCGATGAAAGAAGGGCTCGGCAACCATTTTCTTTTTTCAGTAACGTTCGGAAATGTGGCCCTGCAGCGCATCTTGAACAATGCGTTATCCTGAAGCGATACCGCGAGACAAAAGCGTGAGGAATCCTTGAATATGTCGCAGTACATTACGGGAGTTATCGGCGATGGCGAGCTATCTGTGTAGCTGCACAAAAGTTAGCTTGTCTATCGCGATGATAACTCGCAGACGTGCATTCCTTCCTTTATTGTTTCTCCGTAATCCGGGCTTGTAAATATATTTTCGCTCCAGGACGTTGATCGACGCTGTCAGTGTGTCTTATGCTTAACTCCATATATATATATATATATATATATATATACATACACATATATATATATATATACTTTCAACCCATGTGGCCTTGACTAAATTAAAGACTCCTCTGAGCAAATGTAAAAATTGTGCTTCAAGAAAGAAACGGTGACGTTAACCTACATAATCGGCTTCTCAGCGCTCACTCTCATGAACACCGGCAGACCAAATGAAAGGTGCGGTACCAGTGCAGACAGGCTGACAAGAATCTTCAGCCGATGGGAGTGGTGCCGTATATTACAAAATGTACAGTCGGGGACAAAAGTCTGTGGACCACGTGTTTCTTAAACGAAGCTCATAGCTCTGCTATTAGCCGGCAGCTGGTGACCACACTTGTGGAGATGAAATAACAAAAATTTGTCTTTCACCTCTACATGTGTGGTCTCCAGCCGCCGGCTAATAACAGAGCTATCGGCTTCGCTTGAGGAATGCGTAGTCCAGAGACTTTTGACCCCAACTGTATCGTGCACAGAATAAAAAAGCCCCGTCCTTTCTGTTAATTACCTTCCTGGCCGATACCCTCTTCGGCTGTGCAACTCAGCAAACCGGGAGCCATATCCTACTCCTTGTTTCAACCTTCCTTATACCCGTGTTACACGGGCGTTTTCAACGGCAGTTCAGTCGACTCTCAGTTGAACTGAACGGCACTTAGCGGTGTTACACGGCAGTGCTAACTGCCGTTGAAATCTCAACGGCAGTTGACTTCGACTGAGATCGGGGATCCCAGTTGAACGGCCAAATGACAAGATGGCGACCTACGGACCGAAAAACTTGCCCTCTTACTGGATTGTCTTGGCTCAGTGTGCTTCGCACCCGCAAATTTCTACCGCAAAGCAAAAAATACACAAAAAGAATTGTCCCTATAGTAAAGAATATATACACTACGATCATTTACAAGAAAAAAAATGCACAGACTGTTTTTTTTTCTTATTTACACTTCCGCTCTAGACACGAGGTCATGTGGTTAGAGTGCTAACTGAACTGAACGCGAAGTGCTCGTGTAACAGCTGGCGATTCTAGTTGAGTTCAACGGCAGTTGAAATCCTCAACTGGCGGTTAATTGAACTGTCATTGAAAACGCCCGTTTAACACAGCTATCACTCTCTTTATGCCTTCAGAGGAATTAAATTTATCGTAAAAATCATGAAGAATGCAGCAGAAATAGTCCAGCCGGAACGGCGGAACAGCACCGTGCACCTCTGGTAGGCCATTCCTTTGGCTTCCAGCAGATCAACACACCAAGCACAAGAACAAGGCGTACGTCCCTTAGAAAAAAATTTTAGTCTATAGACTGCCTATATACTTCTTTCTATAAAGTCTATAGACTCTCCACAGACAAACCCTAGAGAACAGTTTATAGGCAATACAAATCTTGTACACAGTCTATAGACAATCTACAGATTTATGGCCGTACACTTTTAGTAGACTTTAGTCTATAGGCACTATATAGACTATGAATAAGACAAAAATAAATATCTATAGGAAGGCAATAGAGTATATAAGAAGTCCACAGACTGTCTATAGACGATTTTTCTAAGGGGTGCCTCATGGTTCCATGGTTGCAGGGCCTGTGCTTCTGCCTACCGGCGCCTACACTGGTGGAGCTGGTCGATCAAACCCACTCCAACTACTCCCGCCTGTCGTATATCTTTGCGGCACGCTCCTCCGGGGAACTGCTCGGGTCCCTTATCGGTAAGACGTTACTCTATGACTGGCATACGGATGCCCGCTGTCGCTTCGCTTCCAATGCGGGCCCTTCGTTGGGGCCAAGTGGACGCAATTAGTGGACAGACCGCTAACTGAGTGTGTCCCGCTACAGGCTTTTCAGAAATCGCTATTGGAAAGTACCCCTCTTTGTAAGTGCAGTGGAAGGCACTGGGCCCTGAACTGCGCCTTCGTCTTCCACGTAACTTAGAACGTCGCGACGCAACACTGTTATGCCGTTTATGGATCGGTGTTGCATTTACCAATTACTATGCTTTCCGGATGGGGATGGCCGACAGCCCTGCCTGTGAGAGCTGTGGTTGTGAGGAGACCATCGCTCATCTTCTCTGTGAGTGCCCTGCATTTGCGAGTGCAAGACATACACTGTGTTGTGCCCTGGACCGCCTCGATCCTCGCCCATTAACAGAGCAAAAGATCCTCGGTCCATGGCCACAGCAGTCGACTGCCCTCAAGGCATACAAGGCACTCTTTGCCTACTTGAGAGCGAACGGATTGAGTGACAAATTGTGACAGCGTCGTGCGTGTGTGTGTTATGCCTTTTTTTCCCTTCTCTCTTCCTCCTTTTAGTCCCCTAATCCCTCTCCCCCAGTGCAGGGTAGCCAACCGGAACACCTTTCTGGTTAACATCCCTGCCTTTCCCTCCTCCTCTTTATCTATCTATCTGCAGTCGAAGTGATAATGAGGATGATAATGAATTTTTATGGCGCATGGGCAACTGTGGCCAAAGAGCGCCATAGCACAAGGTCGTTTTCATTGCACAAGGCGGGGTCAGAGACCCATTTCCTAAGCATTTCACCCTAAAGAAGCCGTTCACCAGGCAGGGTAAAGCTTGTACCCATTGTGTCACCGGTGGGTACCCGGCGGCACTGGGGATCGAACCCCGCACCTCCCGCATGCGAGGCGAATGCTCAAACCACTAGGACACCGCTGCGGTGGAAGTGTGCAGATACAGAAACACTGAATCTTCGAAACAGTCAACATGGGTGGACAGTGTACGGGAAATATTTCGTTCCTGAGGACATGCACATGACAGATAAGCAGTTTTGAAAGGTGTACGGTGAGATACAAATGAAGAACGAAGGGCCAAATCTCCCTCAAAGGAGGCCCTCCAGCCAATAGCACCGACCAATTGTCACGACGTCGCGGTTAATCCTAAGTCAAGCTAAGACTGATTGTCTGCCACGCTAATGTGACAGGGAATTAACCATGGATTAACCGCGACGTCATGAGAACCGGCTGGAAGGCCACCTTTGAAAGGCATATGTCGCTTCTTTCTTGAGTTGTATCCAGTTATCGCAACTCCTTTTAGGTACAAAACCCAGAACCTTTCAGCTGAGAACTATGTCATTGGCTCTAGCTTTAACTTGCACATTGGAGAGAGAAAGCGAAGCAATGAAATATCTTAGTACGCTGGGTTACAGATACGCACGCTGAACGCTGGGTGCAATTGCTGCGGAAATTAATTTTCGGTTATTGTCCACAAAAGCCCCTATATTCATCGAAGTCGTTTCTCTCTTCGCTTCGGATTGTTTTCGCAGTGACGCGGACGCAAAAATTGTGCCACAAACTTCGGACGCCAACTGGGTCCGCGAAAGCCTGGCATGTACAAGCTCTAGAATGCATTTCTGTGATGAAAGGACAGCGTCCACGTTACTTCCCCAAAGAACGAGAACTTTTCTTGCTTGCCGCTCGCTACACTACACTGCAACAGTGCCGGTCAGGCTTTTCTCTGTCAGGCGGGGGATCGGAAGGAATTAAGTGCGCTAGAAAGGATGGAGGTAGCTGCTGTCTAGAATACCTCACCGAGCTTAACAAAGCTTCGGGAACTGACGCTTCTTAATGCCATGTTCGGCTGCGCTTAGCGTATTTCCAAGTGATCGTCAAGCAACTGCGGCCGTTCACTACGCCACCTACCGAATTGTATATAAAGCAAGACTTTCGTCTGAGCTAGATGGTTGTGGCACGAGATGCGCCAGAAAAGACGTATATTTTGTTAGGTCACCTTTTTATCTTTTTTCTTTATCTATTTGCTTCTACCTTTGGCTGGTGTGGTTATAAAGTGGCTTTTTCGAACAGTAAACTCAGTTGAAAGTTTGCGCCAGTCCTGTCGCTCTCTCTCTCTCTCTCTCTCTCTCTCTCTGTGTGTGTGTGTGTGTGTGTGTGTGTGTGTGTGTGTGTGTGTGTGTGTGTGTGTGTGTGTGTGTGTGTGTGTGTGTGTGTGTGTGTGTGTGTGTGTGCGTGCGTGCGTGTGCGCGCGCGCGCGCGCGCGCGTGTGTGTGAGTGTGTGAGTGTGTGAGTGTGTGAGTGTGTGTGTGTGTGTGTGTGTGTGTGTGTGTGTGTGTGTGTGTGTGTGTGTGTGTGTGTGTGTGTGTGTGTGTGTGTGTGTGTGTGTGTGTGTGTGTGTGTGTGTGTGTGTGTGTGTGTGTGTGTGTGTGTGTGTGTGTGTGTGTGTGTGTGTGTGTGTGAGTGTGTGTGTGTGTGTGTGTGTGTGTGTGTGTGTGTGTGTGTGTGTGGTGTGTGTGTGTGTGTGTGTGTGTGTGTGTGTGTGTGTGTGTGTGTGTGTGTGTGTGTGTGTGTGCGTGTGTGTGTGTGTGTGTGTGTGTGTTTGCTCCGTCTTTTCGCGCCAAAATGCTTTTGCGCATATTATTCATATAAAGAGCCGCAAGACCTAGCTCCCCTCTCTTGGTCTGGTAACACTCAAAACATGTCGACGTACTCTCGGAGTAAAATTTTGGCGCACACTCAACGCACGTGAAGAGTGGAATGCGATAGCACTACAGATCCTGATTGTTGCTTTGCTCTTATGTAGCCTAAGCCAAGAACTGGTTCTAATCGGATTTTCCCGCCATTATCTCTTGCTTCTGCATCTTCTTGCTTCCGCTGGCAGATTGTGATGACGTCACCCAGTCACGAAAGCTCTATCTTCCAATCACTAATTTACTTCCCACCTACCACGGTGGGCACGTTGCTCACAATCCGGCGGGCCCCAGCGGGCAAGTTGTGATGACGTCACAAGGTCCCGTGACCTCTCTGGACAAATCAGCGAACTTCGTGACACACGCCGGCATTGTTGCGTAATGTGGACAGTAGTGCTGTTGTAGTGAAACCTCCTTTGTACCCTGGGAAGAAGGCAGTCTGGCACTTGAAGTTGCGAATAATAATTGGTTTTTGTGGAAAGGAAATGGCACAGTATCTGTCTCATATCGACGGACACCTGAACCGCGCCGTAAGGGAAGGGATAAATGAGGGAGTGAAAGAAGAGAGGTGCCGTAGTGGAGGGCTCCGGAATAATTTCGACCACCTGGGAATCTTTAACGTGTGCTCTGCGATGTCGGTGCACGTTAAAGATCCCCGGGTGGTCGAAATTATTCCGGAGCCCTCACTACGGCACCTCTCTTCTTTCACTCCCTCCTTTATCCCTTCCCTTACGGCGCGGTTCAGGTGTCCAACGATATATGAGACAGACACTGCGCCATTTCCTTTCCACAAAAACCAATTATTATTCGCAACTTCAAGTGCCAGGCTGCCTTCTTCTCAGGGTACAGTATACAAGCACAAAACACTTAAATCATAATAAGCCGCATCTTTCTTGAGTTCACATAAGGCTTTCCTAGACCCGGAATTCAAGCAAGCTGCATTACTTCTGTGCTTGACGTCGGTACGTCAGTACTTGTTTCGTAACTGCATTTGACGATTACGGTACTTGTTTCGTAATCGCCGCGGCACTGTTCTCTTTTCGAGCAGGCGAGAAACTGTTGAGCCACCGGAGCGGCGAGGCGGTGCTGAGCGGTTCGCTGGTGCTGGCTGCCGCCGGCGCTGTGGGCGTACCCTGGTGCCGATGGCTGCCGGTGCTCATACTGGCCTTCACAGCGACCGGCATCGCGTTGGGTGCTGCCAAGAGAGGTACGCGCCATATCCGATTCTTGCTGCTTCTGCCTCATGACCGGCCAAAGCAAGCGGCAGCTAGCCAACGTGGAGAGTACTGTGATAAATATAAGCAATAGCTTGTTTTCGAAATTACTTTGGCCACTGCAAAGAGTGCAGGTTCACAAGTTGGTTGAGACAGACTGATATTTACATAAGCATCACAATAGTTGGCATAGAGACGGAAGAACACGTGCGCTTGCTGCTTTATTATTGCGTCTACTTTTGCGCCGATTGTGAGTGTCAGCCAGGTAGACTACCGATACTGTGAGAAGTGAACCGAGGTCTCCTCATGAGGTCTTTCAGAAGAAAAACATCGCCCGTTGATGAGGCGAAACGTTCTGCGTATACCGGGCAGGCATCTTTAGCCGTATCTGATCTCCTGGTCATGTTCCAGATTTTGAAAAGGAATCCATAAAGCCAGAATAGTTTCTCCTACCAAGAGGCTTTTCCCCTTATACACTCCATGTCGGCCACATTGAAAAGAATTGAGCAGATTTCTCACGCGCAATCTTTTTACTTGTTTCTAGCGTATGACTGAGGCCGCCGAGACGTTCAAATTATGTGCACCGATCGGTGCCAGAGTGACGAACAAAGGTGACCCTACTCTGCATCCTTCGTGAATTGCAGCGGGTGCGAAGCTGACTGACGAGACGACGCTTCACAAACTGCGCCTACTCATCCTGCTGGGTGCCTGCGCCTGTCCTGTGCTCGTCATCGTGATCATCCAACTGGGAGGGTATGCAGGAGTCGCATACCTGGTGTCGGCCGCATCGCTGGTCGCAGCCTCACTGCTACCCTTTTGCTGCCGCCGCAAGCAGCAACGCCTGGAGGAGTTAGCCGAAACAGGCACAACAGCACCCCAGACGCAGCGAGCCCAACTCAAGCCGAGCCATGAGTACTTCATCAGGGCCCTGGGCCTGTCGGTGCTGTTCCTCACCTCGGGCTCGCACCTCGCCCTGGGCCAGCTGCTCGGCGCCTTCTCAGCCACCTTCTCCGAGACCGGCACGGTAGATTCGAAGCTCGTGACGTCACTGTTCTACGGCTCCAGTCTCGTGGTGAGCGCCATGGCGGGCGTCTTGAGGGCGTCTTCCTTCTGGCCTCTGGTAGTGGCCCAGTCGGGCGCCGTCCTGGGCGCCATCTTGCTGACATCTCTGCCAGGACTGTGGGCCCTGCACTTCCTGGCGGCGGGACTCCTTGGAAGCTCGCTGAGCTGCGCGCTAGCCTTCGAGCCGCCGATGGACGCCATGCGTAAGATCCCCACCCTACGGACCACGACGCAGCATATGGGTGAAATGCTGGTGTGCCTGGTGCTGGGAGCCAGCCTGGATGACGAGGACTCCAGAGCGTTCGGCATCAGGACGTGCGTGGTAGTGGCGCTCGCGTTGACACTGCTTCTCGCGCTGTGGTCGACGACTGTACGCAGGCGCCGCGACACTGTGGCGCCACCCAGTGACGAAGCGCGGAACGACCGACGCGAAGTAGACCCGGCTACGTCTGTCGCGCGGCCCGATGGTACGACTACGTGGTACGTGCAAGAGACGGATCCCAGCATCAACCGTAATGCGACGGCACCTGAACCACCCGCTTGTGTTCCCACGGACAAGGGTGGTGTACGGCCGTAATAAATGCTACTCCGACATGTTTGTCACACAGCGACATGTCGATGCCATTGGTCGTCAGTCGAAAGACATGAAAATGGTGTGAATGTCAGAGCGATCGGCGCTTCAAACCAAGAGACGATCTTCGCGCGTACAGATTCAGGTTGACCCAAGTGCACTGGTGCGTTAAGTACAGCTATACGCTCAGTGGTTACAGCAGTTTTCTTGCGCTATGGAGTTATCAAAAGCACATTTATTTAGAGACCTGTGCTCGACAATAAATGTGTATAAGCAGTGTAGGAAAGCGCAGTTAACGTTTGAGAATGACAATAACCCACGCAACTCATCATAGCGATTATCATTTTTCAGTGAAACAGGGAGAAACAAAACTACTCCATTCGCAGAACATAGCACGTTTGTTTCCATGGTATAACTCTACGTTGAAACCGAATTTTCTTAAAAACAGTAAAACTTAAGAGTGGTGCGGGTGCGCATGCAGTCGCTTTCTTCTCCCGAAGCGTTGCACGCTTCCCAATGTCCCTCTCGCCAGAAGCCCCTTTCCCGAAAGGCCTCTCTCCGACCACAAGACCGTAAACCCTACTTGAGTGCCATAAACTTTCAAGCCGCGTGAAAAGCGCCTGATATCGGCAGTATACTGGCCTAAGCAGTTTATATTAACAGCCAGCGCCTAAGCAGCAGTGGTATAGATATAGTATAGGATTGCAAACGCTTAACAGCAGGCACTATGCTGTTTCGCGCATGTATAAGGTTACCGCGGAAGAGAGGGAAAAAGAGCCTTTCTTCAGCAGACACTCTCCTGGAGCCACAATGAAGAAGCTGTACTAAACAAAAACGAATTTCAAGAACCGTTCCAACGACTCTCGCCACTGAAGGCGGAAACTGCCTCAAGGCTACATGGATAATCTGTCGTGCCTAATAGTCTTATAAATGACAGAAGGAGCGAGACTAAGCTTTGCTGGTCCGGGCTCCCTCTATTTTTCATTTGTTGTTTTTTTCTTTAATGTTTTGAGAGGACCAATGAAAAGGAAGCAGGGTCATCATCCAGTTGCAAGCACTGAATACTGAGCCCACGGTGACCACAGATACAACAAAAGTGAGCTCGGATAACTGTATTCGGACAAAAATAACAGCTTGCGCAGACCATACCTTAAAACGAAAGCCCGATTTTAAAATGACGCTCGATAAAACTTCAATAGAAATAAAAACACATCACGTTGTTACTCGAGCTACCGCCCGGAAACCCCACAGCTTTTGCTCACATGCACATAGGTATTTATAACCCGTGCTGCAGCTTCCTCGTCTCTTTGCCAACACGTTAAGCCGCACACAGCGAGGTCAAAGAGACATCCAATTACTTTTAGCCTCAGTTTATGTTTTGGTGGTCTATTTATAAAACTGTAAAGAAGTAACTCAGCCAATAAACAGCTTATTGGATAGAGTCAACAATTCAACTAAAGTGAAAATTTTATTTTTATTTATGAGAAAACAAAAAGCGCAGTAGCTCACTTCTATATGTGGACGTCCCAACAGCGTCGTGAGGGAAAGTGTATGGTTTATGGGGTTGTAACGTCCCAAAGCGCCTCAGGCTAAGAGGGATACCGTAGTGAAGGGCTCCGGAAATTTCGACCACCTGAGGTTCTTTAACGTGCAGTGACAGTACACGGGCCTCTAGAATTTCGCCTCCATCGAAATTCGACCGCCGCGGCCGGGATCGAACCCGCGTCTTTCGGGTCAGCTGCTGCTGATTGCTGACAGGAAGAATGAAAAAGAGAGTGCCCGGGCCTGCCCACTGGCTCAAGCCGAGCCACTAGTCGCTGCCACGTGCGGAAAGTAGGAGAGTCGAAAGAAATGAGAGCAAAGAGTTAAAAGAAATGGTTTATGGGGGTTTAACGTCCCAAAGCGACTCAGGCTATGAGAGACACTGTAGTGAAGGGCTCCGGAAATTTCGACCACCTGGGGTTCTTTAACGCGCACTGATATCGCACAGCACACAGGCGTCTAGAATTTCGCCTCCATCGAAATTCGACCGCCGCGGCCGGGATCGAACCCGCGTCTTTCGGGCCAGCAGCCGAACGCCGTAACCACTGAGCCACCACGGCGGCGTAGCTCCTAAAAGACTTAAAAGGATCTGTGCTATGGTGAAAAGAAAGGCTGGAAAACAAAATGGACCCCAAAGTACCTGTAGCCCAGGCCCCCAGTACCGCAGGCCGATCCCGGAGGCAGTGCAATACCGGGCCAACCTGAGGCGGAGTTGAATAAAGCTTCAAGCGCTCGGGTCAGCAGCCGAGCGCTGTAACCACTGAACCACCGCGGCGGCTTCGTGAGGGAAGGGATAAAGGCGGGGGTGAAAGAAAGCCGTAAATGCTTGTGTTCGGGTGAGTACAGACCATAGTAGAGGAAACCGTATAGTATAAATGTATACTTTAAAGGATCTTCTATCCCAAAAACGACTTTGAAATGGAACCTGTCCGACTCAGCCTGTCTGGTTGGCGGCAAAGCATTGTTGCGAAGAGCGCCCGCGACATGCATGCATGCGCGCACAAACCCGCAAGGTATATGTCACATTTATCGCTTAGCCCTTTCAGCTGCTGGTCACCCTTTCTCCACAACAAGAAAATATATGCGCCTGAACAGTCTACGCAGATTCGATAAACCCAATTAACCAGGCACGCAACGCAGAACGCCCATGGTTATAATTGACATGCATACATATAAAAAATTTCTTACAAAATATCCCAAAGACTGGAAACTTAACGTGCGCGACTGCAATGTACGAACGGCTCAAAAAGCACTTCGCACAGGTGTACAAATCGCGCTATAACCACGTACTCCTCGCACTATTTGCAGTCTGGCCAACGAGGGTACAAAGCGTCTCGGAGTGTACAGGATACAGGGCTGACGACAGGCATTGTGGGTTCACTGTGTGTGAAGTACAACAACCGCCGACAGTGGTAAAGACCAACACGTTACAACGAGCCACAGGGTACCTTGTGGAAGTATGCACGCTGCGTTTTCACCGACCGGCACCCTCAAATGAGAAGCCGTTTCATCGACAAGCCGCGGGAGCGACCGTGTGTACGTGACCGTTGTCGCATCGATGAGGACGCATTTCCATGGCGACGCGCGATCAATTCGGTGGTCCCGCAGCACGGCCGGCGTTTCCGAGCGCGCCAGCATGACGTCCAAAGGCAAAGACAACCTGGTACCGCTGTTCACCTTCCATCTGAACCACAAGATCCTGCCTCGAAGAGTAGCCGTCGGAAAGTACGATGGCCTACACCCGTGCCTCACCGCAGCCACCGCTTCCGACAAGGTATACAGGTGTACTCCTCTTTTCAGTGTCTCGCACTCGGGGTTGACTGCGCGCTGCTTTCGGCCGAGCGGCTGCTTCGAAATTACGTTGTGCCAAGCATATAGCAAACTATCACTGCCATTTTGGTAGGTCGGCTGTAATGATGCGATACGGACAGCGTAGAGAGAATGGCGGGATAACAGCGATAGTCGGATGGGGCGTAGAGCTGGCCCTGTCCGCCCATAGTTGATGTCCGCTGAGGCTCTCAATACGCCGTCTGTGCATCATCGCTCAAGTTAGCCTGCACAAATGGAATCGAACCGGTTAGTACAAAACCATGCAGCTCTGTACACGGAACTGTCGCTTGCCGCATGGCTGTGCGTCTTGGGGTGACCTGCCGCATCGGGCTCTCTCACCCTCTATGCCAAGACCAGTGCTTTAGACTAGGTTGCGACCACCGTGGTTGCGACATAACCATTGCAGCTTACGCCATCTACAAGTGCACCACCAGTATAGTACTCCGCTTTGCGTCTGATTTTTTTTTTAATGAGAAAGCATTATATGGTTCAGTTCAATGTTATTTGTCCGCAAAATATGCGTCCTCAGAAAACAGCACCACGTGATGTCACGAGTCAAAGTCATACCAAGTAACATGACAATGGTGTAATATATACTGTAGGTCACGTGACTACGATATAATATGACGTCATACCAAGTTACGTGGCAACAATGTAATATGACATCATACCAAGTCACGTGACAACGCTGTGATGTGACGTCATATCAAATCACGTGACAGATGAATGGAAAGAGTTCAGGCCACGGTAGCACTTCCTGTGAACACATTTTGCGGACACACTCTGCGGACAACTACCGGTGACGGCTTTTCGTTCGCATGAGCCATATAACACTTTGGCATTAATAATTTCGACCACCTGGGGACCTGACGTGCACTGACATACCACAGCACATGGGCGCCTTCTGCGTTTCGCCCCTCACTACTTCTGGACAGCTCACCAACGCCATGCAGAAAAGGAGTAAGGGGAGCGAAAGAAGAAAAGAGGTTCCGAATAAAATCGAAAATTGGTTTTTAGGGAAATGAAATGGCGCAGTATCTTTCTCGCTTATCGGCGGACACCTTAACCGCGCTGTAAGAGCAGGGATAAAGGAGGGAGTGAAAGAAGAAAGGAAGAAAGAGGTGCCGTAGTGGAGTGCTCCAGAATAGTTTCGATCACCTGGGGATCTTTGACGGACCCGCCGCGATGGTTCAGTGCACATGGTTAAGGCGCTCGGCTACTGATGCGGAGTTCCCGGGTTCGAACCCGACCGCAGCGGCTGCGTTTTTATGGAGGAAAAACGCTAAGGCGCCCGTGTGCTGTGCGATGTCAGTGCACGTTAAAGATCCCCAGGTGGTCGAAATTATTCCGGAGCCCTCCACTACGGCACCTCTCTCTTCCTTTCTTCTTTAACTCCATCCTTTATCCCTTCCCTTACGGCGCGGTTCAGATGTCCGCCGATATGAAAGACAGATACTGCGTCATTTCCGCTACTCAAAAATAAAATTATTGAATTTAATCCTTAACGTGCGCTGACATCGCAAAGCACACAGGCGCCTTAGCGTTTTGCATCCATCTAAACGCGGCCGCCGCGGTCGGGTTCGAACACGGGAACTCCGCATCAGTAGCCGAGCGCCCAAACCACTGAGCCACCGCGGCGGGTCCGGTCCTTTCCAAGGCGGCAATTAAGACGCCTTGGATAAATTAACAAACAAAAATGTCCGCGACAACGCAGTCGCGGTTTTAAATGGCGTGCAGCTCGGCTGGCTGTCTGATAAACGCAGTCGATAGCCGCCGCCGCTCTAGCTCCGGGCAGGAAGATACAGCTTGGACTAACCCTACATCATTTATACAAAGAGCTCCTCTGGGCCGCTCAGAAAAGCTCAAAAGACACACGAGTGGAATACACTGCAGTTGAAGCCGGCGACTTCAAGCAACGAAAAGCATGTTATCGTGTAGAACACGCACAAATCCACTACCACAATGCAAACTTTTTGTTTGTTTATATGATCTTCAGTCTACTGAAATTATTTTAATTAAACCAACAAATTTAGTACATCATTTTGCGCATTTTCTTTAAACTAAATACCAATCTGGATCTACTGAAGCTGAGCATTTTACTAAGAAGGCGTATGACTTTTCCTCCACTCACCGTGTGCATGCGTATGATGAGTTGCGATCCTGTGCATAAGTGGGCTAGGCCTACTAGACTTAACGCTAAGGCGCCTGTGTGGTGTGCGATGTCAGTGCACGTTAAAGATCCCCAGGCGGTCGAAATTACTCCGGAGCCCTCCACTACGGCACCTCTTCCTTCCTTTCTGCTTTCAGTCCCTCCTTTATCCACCCGCCGCGGTGGCTCAGTGGTTAGGGCGCTCGACTACTGATCCGGAGTTCCCGGGTTCGAACCCGACCGCGGTGGCTGCGTTTTTATGGAGGAAAAACGCTAAGGCGCCCGTGTGCTGTGCGATGTCAGTGCACGTTAAAGATCCCCAGGTGGTCGAAATTAATCCGGAGCCCTCCACTACGGCACCTAATTCTTCCTTTCTTCTTTCACTCCCTCTCTTATCCCTTCCCTTACGGCGCGGTTCAGGTGTCCAACGATATATGAGACAGATACTGCGCCATTTCCTTTCCCCAAAAAACCAATTAATTCAGTCCCTCCTTTATCCCTTCCCTTACGGCGCGGTTCAGGTACAGATACTGCGCCATTTCCTTTTCTCAAAAACCAATTATTATTATTATTATTATTATGCCTTTTTATGGAGGAAAAACGCTAAGGCGCCCGTGTGCTGTGCGATGTCAGTGCACGTTAAAGATCCCCAGGTGGTCGAAATTAATCCGGAGCCCTCCACTACGGCACCTAATTCTTCCTTTCTTCTTTCACTCCCTCTCTTATCCCTTCCCTTACGGCGCGGTTCAGGTGTCCAACGATATATGAGACAGATACTGCGCCATTTCCTTTCCCCAAAAAACCAATTAATTCAGTCCCTCCTTTATCCCTTCCCTTACGGCGCGGTTCAGGTACAGATACTGCGCCATTTCCTTTCCCCAAAAACCAATTATTATTATTATTATTATGCGTTTTTATGGAGGAAAAACGCTAAGGCGCCCGTGTGCTGTGCGATGTCAGTGCACGTTAAAGATCCCCAGGTGGTCGAAATTATGCCGGAGCCCTCCACTACGGCACCTATTCTTCCTTTCTTCTTTCACTCCCTCCTTTATTCCTTCCCTTACGGCACGGTTCAGGTGTCCAACGATATATGAGACAGATACTGCGCCATTTCCTTTCCCCAAAAACCCATTATTAAGACAAAAAAAAACTGGAGGGCGCTTAGGCTTCGCCTTTAAGAGTAAAACGCGACATGTTGGGAGTCCACAGAACGCCATCGCCCGTTCGACGCGACGCCTTGCCCGTTAGACAAATCGCTCTGCCACGTGCGGTGAAACGGACGCGCGGAGCGGCAAACCACGTAGAAGCGCTGCCAGGCGCCTTGCCTAAACGCGCGGGACTGAAGTTGCAGTCGTAGTTCGTCAACACATCGTTCTCGACAAACACGATGCCACGAACGCCAGCATAGCTTCCGCGCCGAGCAACCAGGCAGCAAGCCGCAAGCTTCGTGGTGAACGCGCTTTGGATGCGCGCTGCATTGTTCGCCGCTCACCGCGTGATTCCTGCGTGCCCGCACGGCCCCACTGCGCCCGAACGAGACGAGCGGGAGGCGCTGCCGTCGCGCGCCATCTGTTGGGGCAGTGGGGTGCATTGCGGGGAGGAGGAGGAGGGATTTTAAAGTGAAATATTTACTGACCGCGAAATTGGGATTTCGCCGTGGCGGTGCTCCGAGGAGGCACATGACGTCACAATGCGCGCCTCGCCGCGGATCTCTCTCGCGCGCCATAGTCACTACTGCGCATGCGCCACTAGTAGCACCGAGCCACAGGTTTTCCGCCGCAGCGCCGCGCCTTTCCTTAAATTCCAACTTTCAATTTTCAGTTCTCTCTTCTTTACCACCCTCCTTTGTCCTTTCCTTTACGGCGCCGTTCGGGTGTCCACCGAGACATGTGAGAAGGTTAATGTGCCATTTCCTTTCCTCAAAAGCCAAACAAAACAAGTGAGCCGACGGCGTTCATTGAGTTCATTGGCATTGACAACTTTGCAAAGGCCGTTCATTTTCACGAAAGGAAAGGCGCACAACCTGCTCCGTGGGTCAGTGGAGACCTCAATCTCGCTTTCATGTACGTGGCGTTGGTGTCCATCTGCAAAAGCCTGCCTTGATTGCGTTGCGCACACTGGATAGGCAGCGCAACCTCCCTGCCACTCTGGGAATTGACATGCAGTTGATCGAGAGAGATTGACCGCGAGAGATTGATCACCAAATGAACGCTGCGGCCTAGCTATTGCTGCAGTGCCGCATGTCAGCCACAACGCTGTCAGCGCTAATGCATTCAGGCCACATCTCTCTCTCACCGCCCCACATGCATCAAAGCACGAATGAGGCGTCCGCATATCCAAGGAGCCAGTTATGCGCCCTTCCTTTAACAGTGTCAACGCCAACGCCAATCAACACAGTGAACGCCGACATATTTCGCTTCGTATATCCTGGATTAGTTGTAGCTGAGCTGATCCGCATTAATTTTTTTCCGCTCACGGGGAGGAGAGATTTTTCGCTCACGGCCGACGCCGACGACACCGGCTTTTCTGCGACACGAGCTCATTAACGCTATCACGTTAAAACTGAATACAAGCAGCATGTCTCCATCAGGCATACAGCTCTCAAGTATATTTCACTTCTGTCTGGTTTCACCCGTGTGAAATTTTAAGTTGCAACAGGTAATTGACTGCTACCACACAGTGCACTGGAGCCATTTTTTTACTTAAAAGGACTTTCATGTTTTTGTACTGGACGGGCTATATCGAACCTGGTTTATTTGCAGAACTAGGGCTGCTACATCTGGTTTTGTAAAAACACATCGCTATATTCAATTCATATTTCTTCCACTCCGCTATTTGCGCCAAATTTTTACATCGAACACTCATTGAAGAGTCTAAGGCATAAAAAAGGACGTGTTTCAAACACAAAATTATATTATGCCATGCCTACTGTCCCCCAACTGGCTTGTTCATTTTGTCGAAAAATTGGTTTTAAGGAATGAGGAGGGCTCAGCTACTACCTCTCTACTTCGTTGACACACCCATATATCTGAATAACTGATTTAAAATTGGAGGACGCTTAAGCTTCGTCTTTAAGAGCGAGACGCAACACCGTGTCGCAGCGTTGCCGAGGAGTAGAACGCCATCGCCCGTTCGGCGCGACGCGTGGCCCGTTGGACAATTTAAGGAAAGGACGCCTGTCTCACCTATATCTTGGCGGACACCCGAACCTGGCCGTAAGGGAAGGAAAATGGAATGGTGGTAGCGGTAGTGGTTTTATTAAAAATAATAGTAAAAAGGAAGGAAAAGATTTTTGCTAGCCCCGGCATCTGCCATCGATACTGAAGCACCTGAGCTGGGGCAGCGGAAATAAAGGACAGCAGGCAGAATGGAGAAATGAAATAAAAGAGGTGAGGGGACAGGAATAGAGGACAGGGGGAGAAGTAATATGTACAAACTATTTACACAATAAGTAATGTGTCCAGGTTGTGCGCGTGATTAGTTCATTTAAGAGGAATTAAATCACACACGCGCACAGCACTGTGTAGGTTACAACTGGAGTGGGGCGTCCAGTTATTAATCGTTCAAGGTAGAACTCGCGGAGCGTTCGAGTTCTACCTTGAACGATTAATAACTGGACGCCCCACTCCAGTTGTAACCTACACAATGAACAACTGCTTTTGTGGAAAGGAAATGACGCCTGTCTCACATTTCTCGCTGGACACCCGGATCGCGCCGTAAGGAAAAATCGATCGATCGTTCGATCAATCAATCAATCGGTCAATCGATCAATCAATCAATCGATCAATCATTCAACCTATCAATCAATCTATCAAACAATCCTTCAATCCTTAATGTTGTCGCGTTAAAATCCCTTCCCTTACGGCGCGGTTCAGGTGTCCACCGAGATGCGGCATTTTTCACTCACGGCCAAAGGCCGACTCCGACGACACTGGCTTTTCTGTGACACGAGCTCGTTAACGCTATCGCGTTAATAGGCTGGAGATTTTTTTATCGCGCTAGCATTAGGACTCCGGCAATGTGTCTGGATCATGCAGAAGGGCTGTTTCTCATGAGGCTTTGTGCTGCAAGCACTATGTCATGCAGGCACTGAATTCAATAAGCTCATAACTCGCTAAGAGTACGCTGGCTAGGCTAAGCCCATATGGTCTCCTTGGCTGGCCACCTAATCCTTGGGAGCGGCCTTTTCCCTAGAGGGCGCTGTCGTGAGGTGTATCGGCGTAACGCAGGTTCTCGTGCACAACAACCAAGGGGCGGCCCGGCAGCGCGATGGCGACCGCTGGGAGGGCGCAGCCAGCGGGGACGTGTCCCTGCTCAACGTCAACCAGACGGTGAGCTGTGTGGCAGCCGACAGCCTCAAGCCGGGCGCCAAGGAGGACGTGCTGCTGGTTGGCACGCCGACCTCGCTGCTCGCCTACGACGTGGAGAACAACTGTGACCTTTTCTTCAGAGAGGTGTGCCCCACGGGATATGCACCAACCCGATACGTATTTTCCTATTGCGAGGACACGTCCGGGGTCACTACTTTGGGTGCTGACGTAATGATTAGACGCCCAGCGACAAACTGCAATGGGCGCGGAAACCTTCCCAAGGTCACGTCATTTCATTATGTGTTGGCAGTACGAAAGCGTTATAGGCTGTTGATGCCTTTACCGGAGGTGACGTCAATTCTCTTCAGCCAATGAGGATTATCCGGTCTGGTGAAGTCACTCCACTCCAGCCAATGCACGAATTTCATGACCGACTGCATATCTCTCTCCCAAAGAGGCTTCTAATGATATCGCAGCAATAATCAGGACCTCAGTCCATACCAATCCCGACAGAGCAAGGAGAAGCATTTGTCGCATTACAGTGTGAAACAGACCTCGGTGCAAGGGTAGCCTCGGCTGCAGTGCAACTTAATTCCAGGTGCAAAAAAAGTAGCACTGCATTGACGACCTGAAGTATAGAAGCAGACAGACTGACGGTAACTAGAAGAGGTTCGTAGAACACGCCACAACACTGCTGTAACACGCTTATCACAATTCAGGCTCAAAGCGTGACAGTTTAATTGTCATCGTTTTGCGGGGTTTCTTCAAGCGGCCGCTTTGTGAAACCACTTCGCGCGCTTCGGAGTTCAGAAGGTGTCTCTGTGCGGTCTTGTGAAAGCTGGTTTCGAGTCTATTTAACGCGCCACGCACCGACATGGCGATAAGGTGTCCAGAAACCGCGTAGCTCTCCTTGCATGTCAGTGGCGTGATGCAGGTGGCGGACGGTGCTAACAGCGTGACCACTGGCTACCTTGGTAGCCTGAGGAACCCTGTGGTGCTGGTCGGCGGAAACTGCTCCATACAGGGGTTCGACCACCAGGGGGAGGACGTCTTCTGGACGGTACGGCTTACAGTCATTGTGACTTTAGAAGGCACACTAACTTTGAAATCTAAAGTCTGACGAAAACTCGTCTGGTCGGGTAGAAGATTCATGTATGAAGAAAAAAGGAACGCCGACCAAAAGGTTGTTGTTTAAAACGAAGACGTTTCGGCTTCCATACGGAAGCCTTGATCACTGGGCGGAAAGCCCAAAGCACAAAGCTTAAGTGCGTCGCAGTAATCGCCCCAAGCATCTTGCGTACGTAGGCGGGAGATTGCCTGCGTTGTGGTTAAGGGTTTTGTCTGTTGTTTGGATTATCAGGGATTCCAGATATCGACGTGAATAATAATAATAATAATTGGTTTTGGGGGAAAGGAAATGGCGCAGTATCTGTCTCGTATATCGTTGGACACCTGAACCGCGTCGTAAGGGAAGGGATAAAGGAGGGAGTGAAAGAAGAAAGGAAGGAAGAGGTGCCGTAGCGGAGGGCTCCGGAATAATTTCGACCACCTGGGGATCTTTAACGTGCACTGACATCGCACAGCACACGGGCGCCTTAGCGTTTTTCGTCCATAAAAACGCAGCCGCCGCGGTCGGGTTCGAGCCCGGGAACTCCGGATCAGTAGTCGAGCGCCCTAACCACTGAGCCACCGCGGCGGGGCCGCCAATTCTTTTCTCTTGCGATGACTGATGCTTCTTCCCTTTTGGTCGGCGTTCCTTTTTTCTTCACACTAACTTTCGGGCAGATGTGGCAGTTGCGACCCCACGCGTGGTAACCGCGAAGTAAGCAATCAAGTGACACAATCGGCACTCAGCGTTCCCGTTGATGCGATGATTGTAACTGCCGCACTCGACGGCTCACCCAACGCTTCTCACCCATCGACGTCTTCAGGCGTTTTCACCGCTCCAAACATCGCACGTAGCAGTGATATTTTCCGCATATGCCATGAAGGGTTCTTTCAGACGCCGTTTCACGCACAGTTTTACATTCCTCGCGGGTGAAATTTGGCTGAGTTTGCACTCGATCGGGGTATCATATCGAATATAGTCGAATACAACTCAAGAACGAAGCGGCGAAACCAAGTCGAAAAATACAACAGAAAAGTTCCTGTCATAATAATAATAATTGGTTTTTGGAGAAGGAAATGGCGCAGTATCTGTCTCATATATCGTTGGACACCTGAACCGCGCCGTAAGGAAAGGGATAAAGGAGGGAGTGAAAGAAGAAAGGAAGTAATAGGTGCCGTAGTGGAGGGCTCCGGAATAATTTCGACCACCTGGGGATCTTTAACGTGCACTGACATCGCACAGCACACGGGCGCCTTAGCGTTTTTCCTCCATAAAAACGCAGCCGCCGCGGTCGGGTTCGAACCCGGGAACTCCGGATCAGTAGTCGAGCGCCCCAACAGGTTTTCCGCAATGTTTTCGACCAAAAACTTGTAGCAACAACAAATTTTTGTAGTCACAACAGATTTTATGTAGCTACCACAGAAAAGTGCTAAAGAAAAAACTACAGCAAAATAATACAGAACGGAAGGAAAATCTGTCGGTAGGACAAAACTACAAAACATTTTGTCGTGTTTTTGACACAGTTCGTTTTTCTCGCCTGGGAACGCCCCTCAAAAGCGGGGCCCACCAGCTAATTGTGTCCACGGATTGCGAGGCCATTGCAGTTAATGCGTGGTTAATCTCTTGTCACGGTAGCGTGACAAGGAATTAACGACGAATTAACCGCTACTTCATAGAAACCGCTCGGCGCCATTGTCTGGAAGGTGTCTTTGAGGGGAATTTGCCTCTTTCTCCTCGAGCAGTATCCCGCTACAGCTGTTTTCGCAATTTTACTGACGCCAGCTAAAAATATATGCTATTCATAGGCTTTTTCCCCAGCAGCACAGGGCATCGGACCAATATTGGGAATATATTGGCCAATGGTGGTCCCTTGTAGGACCGGTCTTTTCCAATGCATAGCCAACATTGGGTCGATGTTCTAAAAAACGAAAAGAAACAAAATAATAAAAATAAAAGAAATAAATTATATAGCATTAAAAATAAAAACAAAAAGAAAATAGAAAATAAAGATATATAAAAACAATATATAAAGGGTAAATCTCCTTTCAAATCAGGCATACAGTATACAGCTCAGTACTCGTTTTCATTAAGAAAAAAACACAAAACGAGCATCAAAACCCCATGATGGATGATAAGCTGCGCGTGAGTGAGTGAGTGAGTGAAAACATTTATTGATTTCCAAAGGGATTCGCGGGTCGAAGGCTCCGTTGTCTTTGTGCTTGCGCCGGCGACTAGAGACTTCTTTCAGCAAGGGTGGGCCCCTATTCCAAGGCTCCACTGAGTCGTGCTGCACCGGTCGCGTGCTCTATAAAGGCCCTCTGGGCCGTGAGCTCGCTGCTGGTGAGACGGCTCTCCCATTGCTCCGCACTCGGGTGTTTGTGTTTGTGAAATGCCTCGTGAACAATGAGAACACTGTTTCAACAATAAAACTCAGCCAACCACCGTTCATGGTTCATGCATTGATTTAGCCTTAGCAAAGAATATCTCTGCACTTAGAACTGAAAATCTCAGAGTAAGTATATCATACTGATCATAAAGCAGTCATGAATGTCACTGTGAAGTAATAAATGGCAATATAAGTACAGTTCTCTTTCCTCTGGTTTCCCTCTTTGTACAGCCACGTGAGTGAATTTTCAAGTGGCGTCGCAAAGGGTACTTGGGCGTCGTTTTACAGCTTCGCTGTCCAACTACCTTCACAGCGTGGATTGGAGCCACAATTTTTACTCCCACATAGGCGTATTTATGTTTAAAGTTTAGTATGTTACGTTACAGTTATGTTACGTTATGTAAGAGTTATGTTAGAGTTATGTTACGTTAGAGTTATGTTATAGTTTAGTACATGCCCTTCTGGTCATTTCGCGGCACACTGGACAACAGCCCTAAAGAGACTGGGGGCTTTGCATAATTGCTCATCCGCAAAGGTGTCATGACAGTGGTGTCTTATTCCATTTCCGCAGGTGACCGGAGACAACGTGAGGGCGCTTGCTCTCTACGACTACAACAAGGACGGCCTCAACGAGGTGCGTGTTCTGCCTCTCAGCGGATATGACGTCACTCAAAGAACGATGTAGACGACCTTAAATATTATTGGAACAGGAAAATTTGTTGCTCTCGGCAGCTTGAAGTATCACTGACGAGGCTGCGCTGCCGCATCACCCCTCTAAATTTCTATTTACACAAGTCGGGTTTAGCGCTCTCTCCCCTTTGTGCATTTTTGCCGTGAGCCTGAATCTATAGAACATTTTTGGCTGTATTGTCGCCGATTCAACTCTCTGAGAAAAAGGTTGCTGGAGGAGCCCTTGCAGCATCTTGGCCTTAGTTTGAGCAGCCCGCTCTTGCTATCATTTGGCGCCACCACATTTGGGTTCAGCCACAGATCTGTTTGTACCGCTGTTCTAAATTTCCTGATAGAATCTCACCGATTGCCTTGCTAAGTGTTCCAAACTTTTCTTTTCTATCAATTATTACATTTGTACTAAATCATTACTATTTAATCCCTCTCTTTATTACTATTCTTACAATTATGAAATCAAAACTCTCATCCCTTTTCTGTTCATGAGGAAGAATTCACCGGTGTTGCGCTCCCACGTGCTTTTCCTTTTCGTTAACTGCGTTCAGGTGAATAGCCACCCGATTCTTGGCCGATCCCCCAGTGTGGGTATGTGCCATCTTTTGATAGGCTAACAACAACAACTACTACGAAACGGTGGTCTACATTCGTCATATTCGCAGCTCAGAATACAGAGAAATTCGCAGAAAACAAAGTAGCTATACATGGCCTTCGTGGACCACGCGAAAACATTTGATGCGGTGGTAACATCAGGCGTCAGGCAAGTGCTGTGTAACCAAGACATGGTACAGACAAACGTAGGGATGTTAGCCAAATATTGAATTGCACTAACTCGTGTATCTGTCATCGTGTAGGCGAAAAAAAGTAGATGAGGGACTGTAGAAAAAAAGCTGTCCTTGGAGAGCTTGACGAGTCTACAATCGCTTATTTCGACACAGAGGCAGCATCACATATGTATACATGCATGCATAAGCACATTATATACATGTGCACGTCAGCACATATCAGCAAAGACTGCACAGCGACCCTTTCCTTTTATAAAAAGTATGTCCGGAAGTGGGACAAAAATCTTTTTCCTATCATATGAAACAGTTAACGGTGAATGCCTCAGCAACCTCCAATGTGCTGACGATGTCCCGCAAAATTAAGGGAATGACAGAG
>JARKHS020035927.1:0-12472 GCA_030143305.2 Amblyomma americanum | reverse complement strand
TTTGAATTCCAAGGTAAAGGCAATTTTCTGATTTGGCACTCCTATTCTTGCCGATGTGACTTTTTCTCATAGCCACTTTAATCAGTGCGTTTCTGGCATGTTCATATCTTTGCTTTTCATTTTTGTGCTGAATATTTCAGCAAGCAGCAAGCAGTTTTCGCTCTCTTGAAACACGAGACGTCTGCACTCGATACCCTTGCCAATCCCATCTGCACCTGACAAAAATACTTGCTAGTCTTCTTTAGACAGAAGCTTACAGCGTCAGTTATTATTTCTTTGGCTTTGAATTCTTCTTAACTGATGGGGAACTTCACTTCAAGAACTATTTGAGTGCAACAGTCGCATGTAACTAGCCCATCTGGACTGGCGCCAATGCATGGGTGCTGGTCTGAAATAAGAAGCCCGCACTGCATATATTCGAGTTTTTGTGCTGACTTACAGCTGAATAGGCCTCCTTTGCTGTCTCTTCTACTAGAGTGCCTCTTACCATTGCAGATGACTGCACTGAGTTCTCTTTCAGAACCTCTTTTGGAAGATGTCGCACATCATGTAGTCCCATCCTTGTTTTAAGTGTGTGCACCCGTGTATATAGAGAATATGCAATTGATGCTATTAGCATTCCTTTTTTGTATATCAGCCAATCCTGAGAATCTGCTTGGGCCTCTGTTAGCTTAGTTATCTGTTCAATTTCCGTATTTGTGTACGCTTCGTGCACGTAGCCATAAATCTCGTCTACAGAGAGCATTCCTGCTGCAATGGCCTTCCTGGCAGCTTCAAAAAGCGCTGGTGGCTTCTTAAATGCCATCATATGTATGGCCTCCTGCGTTTGTTGCACTCTCTTGACACTGCTTATTAAGTTGAAGACTAAAAGAAGTCTTCATGGGCAGCAGTGGCGCTGCATCGTTGCATGAATGGTCTCCTGTCGTGCTCTTTGAGCATTTACTTGGCACCGTGCGAGTCAGGTGGTGACTACGATTTCATAAAATAAAGTTCAAATTTTAAGGTGTACCTTAAACAATAAATTCCTATGCATTTTTGTGTTTGAGAAGGTGGTTTTTACTGAATAGCAATACATGAAAAAGCATCTACTTTTCCCTGAAACCATTGATTTATAGGTATTTAAACAGCAGGTTCAAGTGCCATGCACAAACAGTGATAATGCACCGTATAAGAGTCTGCAGACAGTAAGGAAGCTTGCTAATTTTTTGGCATTGGAACATTTAAACTGGCAAGTTTTAACAAGGTGTTCAGTCACGAAACAGCCTGCATCAAACTAAGCCACCTACATAATATATCCACTTACTGCCTTCACAGTGGCGGAGAGCAACACAGTTGTACGGCAATTCTTTCAGCAGCCTCTTCAGCACGTCGCCTTCAGGCACCTTGATGTTTTCATTTTAGCCTACAACTTGAAAGGTTCCATCAGCCTACTTTCTTGAGCACACCTTACAGCATTTTCACTTCCCATAAGCACTTTTTAATCCTCTTCAAGGACACAACGCCTGAACTTAGTGTATCTCTGGTGGTGTTGCGCAGCTGCCATCAGGAAGCCTGGTGCTTCTCAACTTGATAAGCGCTCCAGATCCTCAGAGTGCACTGAAAGACTCTGTTAGTGCCCTCAAGCTTATGAAAAATCTAGGTTGAAGTGCGAAAAAAGTTTGACACAAAATTAGACAACACTTTTTGCCAGTATATACAGCAACATTTCCTTGTATTATTTATTTATTATGGAACCCACAGCACCAGGACATCACAGTTGGGGAGGGGGTACAAGAAGATACTGCAAAATGGCATTTTTCTGGGCCAGTTGGTATGAATTCATGATTTGGGCCAGCATGAACTTTGGGACACAAACGAAGAGATACACATGGAACACGGAACACACTGCTGACTAACAACTTTAATGAAAAGGTGTGGAACACGCGGAAATATATACAGTGGTAAAGGTGGAGAGAAGGATGGAGAGAAGGCAAAGGGCATGGCGAAAGAAGGCTGCACCAAAAGCAAATGTAACAAATCTTTAGAACAAAAGACGAAACAGCCGTTACCGGGAAAGCGAAATCACTGAGCCCCCCACAATCTTAGGCCGCGTTGCAAAACTGTGCGCACGTGATGAGAACCAAAGCATGATCGAGAATCAGTTCTCAGAGTAGTCACAGGATAAGATCTAGGCCACAACAAAGACAGTGAAAGAGCAAAAGCCGCGTCATAAAAACAAAACACGAAACAACTGAAAGAATTTATGAATGAAAAACCCGCAAGAATTCACGCCAAAACAAAGCTAGAAGTTTAACATGAAGATGGACATGAGGCTGCGAAATCATGAAAGCTCCTTCGCCTACAGGTGAGACGAGAGTTAAAAAAACAACAAAAAAACAAAAAAGCCAACACAAACACGGCTAAAACAGAGCTAAAAGCCTGAAGTTGAATTTAAACCAAAATGCCAACAGTGACACGACTAAAACAGGGCTAGAAACGTAAAACATGATGTGGGAGATAAAAAACCAAAAAGCACAAACACGGTGCCGAACAGGACGGGCGTATAATTTGGCCGGTTCATGGGACAGGGCAAACATCATGGAGGAACGTTTTTTCTTTGGTTGAGAGTGCAATTGACGGGGTGCTTACGCAGTCCTTCCCTTACTTGTGGATGGCTACAGCTTCGATGATTTCCCTGGCCAGCCTATCTTTTTTTCTTCCAAGGATTGAGATGTTGTCGAGGTTGGCCGTGCATGGGTGCTTAGGCTGGCGGCAATGAAGAGCCAGGAAACCTGATGTGGCAGTTGCTCTTAATGAATTTGCGTGTTCTCTAGCTCTTTCATTGATGCACCTGCCTGTCTGTCCAATATAACATTTACCGCATGCGACAGGGAAATGATAAATTACACCTTCGTCGCAATCTGCGTATCTTGTCTGGTGGTTTACTGCGCACCTCATCCTTCGCTCTTCGTTGTTAACTTGGCGGCACATCTTGTATGCTTTGTTGGGTGCAGAGCAAACCACCTTGACAGCTTGTTTTGCGGCGATCTTTTTGAGGTTGTGAGTAAAGCCGTGGACGTAGGGTACAACAACGATGTTCTTGCTGGTCCGCGTTTCTTCCCCCATGGTTGCAGATTCCTTGCGAGGCAAGCGGTGAAGCAGCGCCTCGCTTACCGTGATCAGCATTTCTTGGGGGTACCCAGCTGCCCTTAATCTAGTGATCTGCTTCGAAAAGCTGGGGCCCATTTGGTGCGGGCATGATTTTTCAAGCGCTGCGGTAAATGTTATATTGGACAGACAGGCAGGTGCATCAATGAAAGAGCTAGAGAACACGCAAATTCATTAAGAGCAACTGCCACATCAGGTTTCCTGGCTCTTCATTGCCGCCAGCCTAAGCACCCATGCACGGCCAACCTCGACAACATCTCAATCCTTGGAAGAAAAAAAGATAGGCTGGCCAGGGAAATCATCGAAGCTGTAGCCATCCACAAGAAAGGGAAGGACTGCGTAAGCACCCCGTCAATTGCACTCTCAACCAAAGAAAAAACGTTCCTCCATGATGTTTGCCCTGTCCCATGAACCGGCCAAATTATACGCCCGTCCTGTTCGGCACCGTGTTTGTGCTTTTTGGTTTTTTATCTCCCACATCATGTTTTACGTTTCTAGCCCTGTTTTAGTCGTGTCACTGTTGGCATTTTGGTTTAAATTCAACTTCAGGCTTTTAGCTCTGTTTTAGCCGTGTTTGTGTTGGCTTTTTTGTTTTTTTGTTGTTTTTTTAACTCTCGTCTCACCTGTAGGCGAAGGAGCTTTCATGATTTCGCAGCCTCATGTCCATCTTCATGTTAAACTTCTAGCTTTGTTTTGGCGTGAATTCTTGCGGGTTTTTCATTCATAAATTCTTTCAGTTGTTTCGTGTTTTGTTTTTATGACGCGGCTTTTGCTCTTTCACTGTCTTTGTTGTGGCCTAGATCTTATCCTGTGACTACTCTTAGAACTGATTCTCGATCATGCTTTGGTTCTCATCACGTGCGCACAGTTTTGCAACGCGGCCTAAGATTGTGGGGGGCTCAGTGATTTCGCTTTCCCGGTAACGGCTGTTTCGTCTTTTGTTCTAAAGATTTGTTACATTTGCTTTTGGTGCAGCCTTCTTTCGCCATGCCCTTTGCCTTCTCTCCATCCTTCTCTCCACCTTTACCACTGTATATATTTCCGCGTGTTCCGCGCCTTTTCATTAAAGTTGTTAGTCAGCAGTGTGTTCCGTGTTCCATGTGTATCTCTTCGTTTGTGTCCCAAAGTTCATGCTGGCCCAAATCATGGTACAAGAAGGCTCCACCAATGCATTTAACAAATCGTTTCTTCCTTGTGCGATTGAATTCTGGAATAACCTACCCGAAAACATTGTTGCTGAGACTAATTCTTCCAACTTTAGGCAGCTACTCATCGAACATTTTCAAGAATAATAAAACCGTCCTATACCCGTTGTCAACTACGATGCACTGTAAAACACCAAACACTTTGCTGGACGCGTTCTATTACTGTAGTATGTATTTCTGTGTGCTTCTTCTTCCCATTTTCTTTCATTGACTATATTAATTTGTTTCTCTTTTACATTGCCATGTTTTCTCAATTTTGATTGCCTTTTCATATGTATGACCGTCGGACACTGTATCCCCACTTATGTAATGTCCCTACGGGACCCTTAACGGTTAATAAATGATGGTGACAAACGATGAACAGACATTCATCCGAAGCCCGAATGGCAATATAATCGCGGTCAGTGCCGATGGAACAGATAACCTGAAAGACTGCTCTGCACAGTTGAAGATTTTTCCGTGTCATTCCCATCGTTCACTCGGCTATATACGAAGCTCAAAGGAGCAGTCGAACGGCGCCCTCCCGCCGGCGCTGACCGTAGTCACTCGCACCTGTCACAGAAATCTTGCTACCGAGGTTCTGTAATCACTTACCTCTGACTGGTGGTGGCGGTGTTGCAGCTCCCGTAATCTCCATAACGGCATCAACAACGCTGGTCTTCGAGCACAGCCGTCGCCGTGGCGAAAACTCGCCGGCGTACACTCCACAACAGCTCGCTCATTCGGGGCGTGCTTTGTTGCCGGATGGGGGGGGGGGGGGCAAATGCCTCAAATAGACTTGAACAGGCCCAGACCGAAGCAAATATTTATTAAATAACTGAATGAATAAGTAACTAGACCATTAACGCGCAACTAAACTGGACGAAAGAGCATCGCTCAGAGCAGCTCAACGCGCGCTTTCCATCTTATTACGTCACAAGTTCACGGCGAGAGGGGGCGCCACGGTATGTCCTCGCTCACAATACCGAAGTTGGTAGGCAAATAAAACCCTATGGGTTGTGGAGTAGAAATAAACCCACAATTAAATAATAGGTAAACATTGTATACAAGCAATTAGTAATTGAAGCGTTACCGTATCGCACCGCAAGCCGAATTCTAGGCCCACCTTGGCCCCCGAAATGAAGAAAATTTCGTTTCGGACGTATTTTGAGGGAGTGCAAATCGGCAATCGGGGGGGGGGGGGGGTAGACGTGCATCGTAATTTTTCTGATAGATGGCGCCAGGGGGCGTGCGTGCACGCGTAGTGTACGCTCGTTCAGAGAAAGCGGTGGCAACGTGGCTGGGAGCTGCAGCGACTACGTCCGAAGCTAAGTGTTTTTGGTATTTACACTTTATACATGCTGTCGGGCGGTAGTTTTAAACCGAGTTAAGGGTAGCGAGGCCAGCGGAGGTGTGTGAGAATAATTTTAGCGGGTTTTTACGTTGCGCAGGGTCGAGGGCTATCGGCATAGGAATTTTGGCGGGCTTTCACAAGGCGTAGCCGGCCGGACGATGGGTCGGCAAGCTAGGAAAGTTAAGGAGGACGAGGACGGGGAGTTAGTACAGTGCCAGGAGTGCGACCGTTGGTGTTACTTAGATGAGACTGGGTTCGGGAGCTTAGCCGAGGCGGATGAGGCTAGCTTCGTGTGTAAGATGTGCAAGCGGTTTGGGGACGCCGTTCATGCGTTAAAAGGGGAATGGGAAGCTGGGTTTAATGCACTTAATGCGGACTGGCAGGTCGAACGAGAGGCACGGATTAAGCTGGAAGCCCAGGTCGCCGATTTGATTAAAAAGGAGGAGAATAATGCCGCCCTGTTGAAGCGAATGGTGGGCGAGATTAAAGAAGAGCGGGAAAAGCGGATCCAACTAGAAAAACAGGTTGAAGCGCTCAGGTCGCGGCCGGCTGGGCACCCCAGTTCGGAGAAGTGTCAGGCGGGGGACGAGGCTCGTCAATCGTACAGTGCTGTAGTGCAGCGAGCATCGAGTGAGAAAAATGAGAACGCAATGAAAAAGGTTAAAGCGGGCATGGAAACTCGCGACAATAGCGTACAGCGGCAGGAGAGGCAGCTAGAGCGATCCGGAGGCCAACAGATGGAATTAGGAAGCGAACGTTTGGGGCGCAGGAGAGTTCTTGTGGTCGGGGACTCGAATGTAGCGAGGGTTGAGGGAGGCGTTCTGACGGCAGTGAAGGCAGACAGGCGGGTGCAGGTGGAGGCTCAGTCGGGAAAGTGCATGGTGGATGCAATGGCCAGAGCCCGGGAGGTGGTGGTGGGCAGCATGGATGGCGAACACCTTGTGGTCATCCATGCTGGTCTCAATGATGTACTGCAGGGGAGGAGCCAGAATCTTGAGACGCAGTTGGAGCTGGGGATGCGTAGGCTTAGAGAGGCCTCTGGGAGTGTGCATGTGACCATATGCACAATCCCAGAGGTCCAGAGACAGGCTCGCGAAACGGAACGGAGGGTCGTGGAGACTAATCGGGTAATTAGGCTATTGAGTCGACGACTAAGATACGAGGTGATGGAGGTGAACAGGGAAGTGTATGAGGTTAGGCCCCACCCTTTTGCACAGGATGGCATCCACTACGGTGGTGCCACTGGCAAGAAGGTGGGTAGTAGGATAGGTCGCCAGGCAACAGCTTTTTTGGGGGGACCCAGAGCTCTGATGGAACCAGTGTAGAGAAGGAAGAATTAAGATCAAACGGACAATGGAACCATAGGGGAAGAAAGAGACGCAAGCGCCAGGGCCAAGTTAATTCAGATATAGGTTTCATTAACATGCAAGGTGGCAGGAATAGACTGAAATGGGAGGAAATAGAAGAACAGTTAAGACAGGAGGAATTAATGGTATATGGTTTAGCGGAAACACATCTTAGAGACATGGAGCAACCACCCTGTAACCCAGACTACGCATGGGAATATTGCAATAGAACAGAGGGCAGCAGAAAGGGAGGTGGAATTGGGGCATTCATTCATAAAAGTATGAATTTTCAAAGGGTTAGACTGGGATGCAGGGAACATTTATGGCTAAAAGGAACAGTGGCAGGCAAGCTAACACTCCTTGGCTTTGTATACCTGTGGACAGGGGTCAATGCCAGAGAGGAAAACAGGAAAATGTTAGAATGTATTGCAAGCGACATTGATGAGCTAGGAGGACAGGGCGAGATAATTATATTAGGTGACATGAATGCACACATAGAAGACCTGGATGGGTACACGGATTCGACAGGAAGCATGCTGCAGGACATGTGTGACAGGCACGATTTAGTTGTATGCAACAGCACCGAGAAGTGTGAAGGGCTCATAACATGGGAGGCGGGGAGTCTGCACTCGACGATAGATTATGCACTAATGTCACAGAGGATGTATAACAGATTAGGGGTAATGAGCATAGATGAAGATGGTTCCAGAAGTCTAGGTAGTGACCACAAGCGTATCAAGTTGAGCTTCAGAGGAAAAAGCAATGTAGGACTGAAGCAAGATGAACAATCAGGGGGAAATTTTTACTCAGAAAAGCAATTGGAAGTAGCAGCCAAAAGAATCGAGAAAGTAATTTTTGAGGATAGTGAAACAGAATGGACTTATACCAAATTAACTCGATTACTGGAGCTAGAGCTAGCTAAGGTGCGAGTAAAGTTAAAAGGGAAAAGACGCAAACCCAAGAGTTGGTGGGATGAGGAGGTCAAGAGGGCAATAGAAAAGCGCAAGGAAGCATCCAGAGAACACAGATATTCCAAGAAGAGGGGGGAACCAAAACCCGAAGTAGACAGAAAATGGGATACCTTCATAAAGTGTAGAAGGGACGCATCCTATTTGATTAATGAGAAAATTAGAAGAAAGGGTGCCCAATGGATGTCAAAAGTAAATAAAAAGGATAGAAAAGCAGCCCAAAAATTCTGGAAACATCTAAATGCAATGAGTAATAAAACTAGGCTAGAACAAAGGTTTATTGTTACAGATGAGGGTATTCGACTAGAAGGGGATGAAGCAATAAAACACATAGGAACAAGGATGACGGAAAAATTTTCAGCAAAGCACGTGGTACATAGTTTATCGAAGGAGGATAGACCGGTTACAGCAATAGCTTCACTTGAGCAAGGAGAGTGGGAAAGGGCAGAGAAGAAGGTTCCTAGTGGCACATCAACAGGACCAGATGGGATCCCGATTATGTTGATAAAGAAGTTAGGACCAAAATCCAAGCAAACATTAATACAGGTAGTGAACAAAATGATAGTGGATGAGAAAGTCCCCGATGAATGGCGATTAAGTAGAATGAACATGATATATAAGGGAAAGGGGGACAAAGCAGACGTAAGTAACTATCGCCCCATAACAGTGACATCTGTGGTTTACAGGGTGGTGATGCAAATTATAAAGGATAGACTGCAGGCTTGGGTGGAGAACGAGGGGGTGTTAGGGGAACTACAGAATGGGTTCCGGAAACAAAGGAGGTTGGAGGACAATTTATTTTCATTGACACAGTGTATAGAAATTGCGGAAAAGGAACATAGGCCCTTATTGCTAGCATTTCTGGATATTAGGGGAGCCTATGACAACGTTACTCAGGAGCATTTGTGGGACATATTGGGCACATTGGATGTGGAAAATGGAGTAATTAATCTTTTAAAAGATATATATAGAGGTAACAGAGTGCTCATAAAATGGGAAAAAAATGTATCAGGGCCTGTAGAGATACAGCGGGGGCTTAGACAAGGATGTCCTCTGTCCCCTTTGTTGTTCATGTTGTACCTGCAAGGTTTGGAAGCCAAGCTAGAGGGGAGTGGACTAGGCTTCAACCTATCTTTTTTCAAGCAAGGGGAATTGATTAAACAGACATTACCGGGACTAATATACGCGGACGATATAGTGATAATGGCTGACAACAAGGAAGACCTGCAGAAGTTGTTAGACATATGCAGTACAGAGGGAGATAGATTAGGCTTCAAGTATAGTAAGGAAAAATCTGCAGTCATGATATTTAATGAAGAGGGCGGCGAGCATAGAATACAGGAGTTCGTGCTAAAAGTAGTGAATGAGTACAAGTATCTTGGGGTGTGGATAAATAACAGTGCAGAGTATCTGACAGAGCATGAAAAATATGTAATGAATAAAGCTAGTAGGAATGCAGCTGTCATGAAAAATAGGGCACTGTGGAATTACAATAGGTATGAGGTGGTAAGAGGGATCTGGAAAGGGGTGATGGTCCCTAGCCTGACCTTCGGGAATGCGGTCCTGTGTATGAGGCCAGATGTTCAAGCAAGGCTGGAAATTAGGCAACGGGGAGTAGGGAGGTTAGCTTTGGGAGCACATGGCAATACACCAAATCAGGGGGTACAGGGGGATATGGGATGGGCGTCTTTCGAGAGCAGAGAGACTAGCAGTAAGATAGCATTTGAGGATCGATTGAGAAGGATGGAGGAAAAGCGGTGGGCTAGGAAAGTTTTCAGATACCTGTATATAAAGAATGTTGACACGAAATGGAGAAAGCGAACTAGAAAATTGACAAGCAAATATCTGGACAGCAGTAAGGGGGCAAATCAGCAATTATCGGTTAAGAAAACGGTTAAAGGAACAGAGAGAGCGTTGTGGAAAACAGGGATGCTGACGAAATCGGCACTGGAAACATACCGGACCTTTAAACAGGAAATTGTCAAGGAAAATATCTATGATAATTGTAGGGGAAGTTCTTTGCTGTTTGAGGCCAGGACTGGAGTTTTGCGGACTAAGACGTATAGAGTCAGGTACCAGGAGATAGACACTTTGTGCATTGCGTGCGGAGAAAAGGAGGAAACGGCTGAACACTTGATACTTTTCTGTAAAGGGCTTCACCCTACAGTGGAAGGCAGCGGGGCTGACTTACCCAAGGCATTGGGGTTTAGGGATAGTGAGGGGAAAGTGGATTTTAAGAGGTTAGAAGTAACCAAGCGAAGGTTATCTGATTGGTGGCTAAAAGCAAGACAGGAGTAAAATTTCACAAGACATGGCTAGGTGGCTTGAGCCACCGCCCGATGTAAAGGGTTCAGCCGTATCCATCCATCCATCCATCCATCCCAGCCTGGTGGCAATCCACCCCGTTTCAAAGGATATTTCATTCCGTTTCTCGAGACGAGCGGCGCGTTCTTCGCATTCTTCATCTCGTAAACCAAACAGCTAACGCTCGTTACTTCAACGTCTTCCAGACGGTGGCGGCGACACCTTTTTATTCCATAGTCCTTCACTACGGCGCCTCTTGCTTTCTTCTCTTAAGGTGGCGGTTCCACTGCCGCCATCTTGCGAGTAGTTCAAATTCTGCCACCAGGCTACGACACTGATCCATGACTGGGAAAGTGTCTACCCGTCTTGCCCCTGAGCGACCCGAGACTGGTTCTGGTTGAGATGTGTTTCCGGTCCTTTCTTGACCCGCGACGCTTTTCTTTTGTTGCTGCGCCTGCCTTCAGAGGGTTACAGATGAACCATGGCAAACCCGGCTGCTTGTCCCCGTCGTGCGTGGGGGGAGGTGTTGGCTGGGGTGGTTCGGCATGCTTCTTTCTCTGCCTGCTCCTTGCTGGTTTTTCCACATCCACACACGGTAGCCTTCTGCGGCTATGTAGCCAAGGCTAAGCATAGAGGGAAGAAGGGCCTTGTCGTCGCGAGTGGAGCTTCCTTTGTTCGGGTTATGGTTGTGGAAGGGTGAAGGGAAAAAGTTGGAGAGCCGGGACAAAGAGGGTACCGTCTTTGCCCAAACGGCATCGGAAGGGGGATTATCTTTGTTCGGGATAAGGATGCTCGGCACGGGAACAAAGGACCGCTTCCCTCCCTCTCTTGTTTAGCCTTGGCTCATTTGAGGGTATGTGCCGCTTCGTTCTTGCGTTGTACCCGACTACAGACTTTTCTATTTTCAATGTCGATACATAAGTGTTGGCAAAGAAAAAGAAACCCAGCACGCAGTAAGCGAAAAGGGAAAGCGGACGACAAAAATAGAAAGGTGTGATATCATGCAAATTATACATGCTTTTTTATGTCCCAGGTATATACTTCTGGCGTTTTTTTTTTTTTGCAATGAACCTTATAGTTGAAGTCGGTGCCTTTCTTGTGTTCTTCTTTCTGCCCTCGTCTTTTGCGCGTACAATCACTTCGTCCCTGTTGATGCATAGTAATATTAGTAGTAGTCGGAACACTCCTGGTGTAGAGTGTAACCTGCCAACTCGAGCGCTGAAAAAAAAATGTTTTTTATCAAATATTGTTACATCTATGATAATACAACTGTAACAAAGACAGCTAGACAACTTCAGACAACGCTCGACGGATGCTTGTCCAACCATAGAATCTAGGGTTGGTGAAGAACAAGGTTTAGAGAAGTGGGCAACTGTCAATTTCTGTTTACCGCTGAGATGAATCGATATTGCACAAGAGACGTGAAATTTCTACCGAGAGGGTTATCACCGCAGCGTGTCGGAATGAGTTCGCCTCAGAAAAAAATATTCGTCGTACATGCGGCGGCATCTTGCAACCAATTCGGGACGGTCAATTTGAACAGAATTTTGCCAAGGTTTACAAAAATGCAGCATAGATGCATATCATTCACGAAGCGGACTAAGTCTAAACACTGAACGAGGAAAGGGGGGGGGAGAAACGTTGTCAAAAAAGGGGCCAGCTATAAAGGGATAGTTCTGTTAGCACTTAGGGCGTCCCCCTCCCCTCTCCCGTATGGACCCTGAACTGTGTGCTCTTATTTATGTTAGACGTACACCCCCCGTCAAAAGTATACGGCCCAAGGGGTTTGCTTGTGAGGCCTGCTGCGTGCCTCGTTATGCATGCTCAGCGACCTCTCGAGAGAGGAATAGCATCGCTTCCTCAACCCTCCCAATCTTTGGAGTGCTAGATGTGCTAGGGAGCCCCGCTAAACAGCTTAGAAGTAAATCTCTTGGGCTGTATACTTTTGACGGGGACTGTACGTCTTTCTTCTTGCATCCAGCTTGCCTTATTAGGTTGCTTACTGCCTTTAGAATTTTCCACCGCGTGCTGAAATGTATATCTTACTCGCCTTGCGTCGATTTGCCCCGATTTAGGGTTGGTCAAAGATAGAAAAAGCGTGCGTGCGTGTGTGCGCGTTCACGCACGCGCACCTGGAAATTGAAGCGACAGCTGTTATTTTCACACCAT